>DWON01005221.1:0-15168 GCA_018251015.1 Phocides pigmalion okeechobee | reverse complement strand
TACGTATTACAAATAAATCATCATTTGTTTCAACGTTGAGGTATAAAATTGTGAAGAAACGTACATGCTTGAGAATTCTTAAAAAGTTCTTAAAGGTGTGTGAAGTTTACCAATCCGCACTTGACCAGAGAAATGAAGTATAGCTTAACCCTTCTTATTCCGAGAGGAGACCTTAGCCCAGCATTACTACAATTCTGGGTCAATGATGTATGATTACTACGACGATGGGAGTACTAGTTGAAAATACCGCTTACGCAATGTATACTATTCAACTCATAAACACATAAAAAAATCAACCCTTCTGACGCATCAACTTTCATCACATGCACGAAAATGCCGCTTCTACTTGTATTGCCCTGAGTTAAAATTGTTTTATGCCTCCTGACGATAAAACGATATGTCGCTTAACACGTAAATACTTTTAGGATAATTAAGCTCAAGTTGTAAGAAGCCTATATTTTCTATCTAAATTTCAATGTTATAAATAATGTTAAAACAATGTTATAAACAAGATTTTCTATTTCAATGCTGCGATACGACTATTTAATTTTAACAATATAGGATTCCCTACTTATTAATTACTTTAATCAACAAATTAATTAACATTTAATTAAATGCCTACTCCACCGGTAACGAACCGAACGGAACCACGGAGAACACACGTAATTTAATATAGGTAGACAGTCGAGATGTGCCATATTTCATTCTGACAATAGAAGGAGCAATTGGAGCGTGGATTCTAAACCAGCACGATAATTTATAAGCGGTAGTAATATTAAAGTGAATGAATGCGGTTCATAACGTATTTGTAGCTTATGATAATAGGGTTTGAGAGTTAGAAATAAGCGCATAAGCTACCTGATGTTAAGCAACCCATGGACAATAACATGTTGCTATTACGAAGGGCTAAAATTGTCCCCCAGCTTATAAGTGAAGTGGCATACCTTTCCAAACAAAACAAACTTAACTTCACGGCGGATTTTAAGGGTGCTGACAATATCTGCTAAGTGGAATTACGGTTGTACTAATTATGAGATAAATATTAGATAAAATTTGTAGTCTAAGTTTCTCAGCTAAGATTTACAAGGTCGTTGAGATTTCAATTTCAAATTACCCAATTTTCGAAACGAAACACGATTCAAGTTCAAGATTTTATTATAACATCGTCCCAAAAAGAGTTTTGAATATATATTATTTATGTTTGGATGATTGAACTAAATTGATGCAATTTATTTATTTCTAAACCGATTTTAATGAAACAAAAAAACACTAAATGTTAAGTGAAGCCCTTCACAGTATAATTACGAAAACTGCATTCAAATCGGATAAGACTTTTCTGAGCTTAGCGTGCACGAACATACAGATATACAGACAAATAGACAAAATGAAAAAACACTGTTTTGGCTTCTCTTGCGTGTATAAAGGCATATCATTATGTTTTTTTTTAATATATGCCATGTATAGACAGATACCAGTTACAATTTTATTATATGTATAGATGTATATATTTCTGAATTCCAGACTATTTTTTTATTAAATTGAAGTAATAAATGAGTGTGCAGCCTACCCATCCGTAGAGTCCATACTCTACGGATGGGCGAAGATGTCCATCAAATAATGGACATCGTCATATAAAAAAATGTAGTCGCTGTAGATTAGGAGGATCTCAACATTAAATCAACCAGCTACTGACAAGATAACCAGGAAGTCCAGGTATTAAATGAAAGTTTAAGTAGAATATAGTGAAAGCTTAAAAAGCTCGACGTAAGGAACTATCTACAAATGATGATGTATGGACAGGCGCCATTACGGTGAGAGTAATCCATTTGCATGTCGCGCTCGCGTAACATTTGCATGGGTTGAGTACATGGTTTTGTACTCTACCCACTGCGCTCGTATTTACTCTACCCTCACCGTTTTCAAACGACTTCAAAAAAGGAGATGGTTCTCAATTCAGCTGCATATATTTTTTATGTTCGTTACTAAATAACTTAGTCATTTATTAACATAAGGAACTCCACGTGTAGTCCTATTTAAATTTGAAACAATGTATCACCTCTAAAAGTAAAAAGATAAGGTACGGCAAGAATATTAAATTGGAATTAAGTAATGTATAATAAGAAATAAGAATATATATATGGAAATAAAAATACATTTAAATTAAATTCGTAAGTACAGGTGTAGTATATCTATGGGTAGAAAACGGGAGCCAGTATTCAGTTACATGTAGCAAAAATAATCATATAACTTTTAAAATATTTTAGATACATTAATCGGACAAGCCTAGGTCTTACGAGTATAACAGACGGCTGTAGCGTCTGTTATTTTCCATAAATTGTACAAAAACCTTATAATAATAAATATATTCTTACTCTTAGGACTTTCTTTACACGCTTGTGTATGTCGGCCTTTACTTACTTCAAACTACACCGCTACAACGTTAGAGGGGATAAATATAATGCGGTGACAGCACTCTGGTACTACAATTAAATATATCTAAACGACATATCCCAAAGTAGGGTTTTAACAGCAATAAATTCTAATCAGGATGATCTCTACATTAACATTTAACATTTATAAATAATGTACTTGAAATAATCTACATTGAATAAAATAGATTTAAAAATATGTAGAAAGTTTTTTTTTAGATATTACGTTATTTCACGCTTAAATCGAACGCATTACGACTAAAACAACACAATTATGTCTGACTGTCAACTCAGTGTGAAGACAACGACAAGGTAACTTTTCACAAAGTTTTTTTAGTGATGTTTAATATCAGCCATCAACGAAATCCCTTTTTTAAACAGTGTAGTTTGGTGCTGCTTTTATTTTCTCATACAAAAAGATCTTATACTAAAGATCGTACACTAAAATTAGTTTTTTTAACATTTTTTTTTTTCATATTATTGCATTTTCATCGATATTTGATACGTGTGCAAAGTTTCAAATGAATCAGACATGGAAATTGGTGAAAATTATTCTCAAAGATTCAATTACATACATACAGACATACAACACAAGCTAATAAAAGCGTGTTAAAGAGAGTTTGTTCATATATGGGTGAGGTAAATAACTAAAAGGTAATAAAACTATACTTCGACTCTACAGGTACCATCGCCACCCGTTTATCCGTCATAAGATATTTTAGTGCTTTAGTTGAAGAGATGTGATTAGCAATGAGACGGCCATCATAGTTCTTAGGAGTAACAGCGCGTCGACACAGATAAGACTTCGGCCTGATTTGGGGTTAAACGTGGATGTCCATGTATTGGACCAAGCGCTTGAAGCCAGATCTGCACGCTCGTTTGCTACTCTCATAATATTTTTTTGTTACGTGAATGTGCCAATTCAAACTGCTTCTATCAACCTTTCAATAAGTTACACTTCATGAAACGAAATATAATAAAATACTTATGTTACGTACGAGTACGTTGTTATAAGATCGATATCGTGACCAGAATGAATAGCGCTATTGTGAAGTAAACGAAAATTAACGACATTACTACAATCGTTCGCTAATCCAATCCCGTTGATTAATGGCATGGATTTTTTTCTTTGCAATTACTTACATTTCTGTTTTATTTTATTACCAAGAGAAAAATGTGAAAGAAGAAAAATAGACGACCATAAATTTATGCGCTTCTAGTCAGGTTATTTATTAATACAATTTGTACCATAAAATTTATAATGGATTTAGAGATATTTAAAATTTACTGATGTTACTATTAAAATACGTAACTTACTATACAGTAGAGTAAACTAAATACTTCAAGAAAAGAGCTTTCCAAGACACATAAAACGACTCAATTATATGAATCATTCTTATACAATATATTATAACAAAATTCGTGTCTGTCACAAAATTGAATTTCACGTCTTATATACAGCGAATGTAATATATTGGGTACACTGCAAGGCGAGCTATATGTTAAATATAGGAATACATATCCGCAAGCTGTCGTCAGCAAAGCAAACTGTAACCGCAACTTAAGATGTTTGCGTATATAAGCGTAGAACTCACATCAAAATAAAAATATAATAATATATTCTTTGTAACTAAATTAGTGATAGCCAAATATTAACATTCTGGCCCTTCATATACATAGATACGTAGTCCGGGGTTTGAATCCATGGCACGCGTCCTAATTTTATCAAAGTTACGTGTTAATAGTAATAATCATGAGGACACCCCAGAGGACCAATTAATGGAGAACTCCTAGAATTTATAGACATGCCTATAAATTCTAGGAGTTCTCCATTAATTTTCCAATGGCGTATGAAATCTAAAGATCCACAATTAGCCCTAATTTTGAGAGAAAGCCTGTACCCAGCAAATCTACAGTAGTGCGTTGATAATGATATAAAGAAACCTTTAATATTATAAGAAATTAATTATCGTCATCATATTTATTATAAACTTCTATAAAACAAAAGGGGCGTTGTGAACTAACTATTGTAGGCGTAGGTAATCAACCTTAAATAAAATGATGCAGAAACAGAAAATAGGATATCTTATTCTATGCATTAAATAAAGGTCACTTACACCCAGACGAACTAGTAAATTACCTACATAGCTACGTTTGAAGGTTGAATACCTCGTTCCCGTCTGTCAATCTTCCACGCCTTTTATTACCTGAACACAATGCGTCTTGAAGACAGGTAGAAATAAAGCTAACCGCCGTATTCCAACTAATATACCTTTTTACAAGTCTTTTTATTTAAACCAAGTAATGGACATTATATAAAATTTAACTACTCAGTAAGACTTCCGAAGTCTACATTTTAAAAATTAAATCATGGCGCATGTGTGATTTTTATAACATTGTTTAAATAACAATGAAATGGCATCATGCCGCATAGGCACGGGCTTCTTTTAGATTGATCAGGTTAGGCTTTTATTATAATTAGGTCACTATTGTAATTAACCTGTGAATTATGTGTAAAAGTTTCAAAAGAAAGAAATATGTAACTGTAAGAACATATATTTTTCAGTACCTTTAATGCTGTTTGTATCGCGAAGTTCCGACAACCATAACTTTGAAAAATGAAAACACCATTTATTAGGTTCATTAAAGAGACTTCATGAAAGAGAGACTCATTATAAGCTATGATGATATATGTATATTATAAGTGATTAGGCACTTTTTATTCCCTTTTCCTTATACTACTGTAATTTTATTGATAAAAAGACATTCCAATGTGTGAATTGGTGTATTGTTAGTATTAACGGCTTTGTCGACAAAAATTCACCGCTCCAATCTTCCATAAAATGAAAAGCTTTGTGGCAATTTCACACATTAAATAAACTCTGCTACAATTTATTGGATTTTCAAATGTGATTAAACTTTATTGTGAATGCTTTTTGTTAATAACTTCAATTAATAGTTTATTATAAAGATGTGATGTAATTTTTTACGTTTGATGAATTGCAAAATTGTGTGCAAGCCACCTGATGTTAAATGGTCGTTGTTGCCCACAGACATTCGCCCGAGTCCTGTTGGAGGCCGCAATTAACTGTAGTGTAGCTGGCAACTACGTCTCCCTACCTAATGTTTCAATCGCGGACTATGAGAGTTGTGGTGGTACCTCCCCAGAAAAACTATAATTATATTACCTACCATTCTCAATGCCAAAAACCCATAAAGTACACTAAGGAGCAAATAAAATGAACTAAAAATAAACGTACAATTTTCTCGTATGTACTTTGGGTAGATTGGCAAATGAACGAATTCCGTGCGCTGTATCCTCTAGAGAAAACACTTGTTTAATGTCATTACCAGTGAATATCTGTATAAATCTAGGGGGAAAGGCTTAGTACAAAATTCGCTGCAGAAAGATTCCAAGGCCCCCGTATTAACCGAGTTTAGTTTGTATGTTTATATCTGTAATACTCTGGTCAATGCTATAAGAATTACTTTTATATGCATTTCATGTTTGAAAAAAAACTACGTATGTAACATTTTTATATAACACTAGTAACCCGGCCCAGTTTCGCTCGGGTAATAGAGTTTATATTTACTTGCATTACTTTTCTTTCATACATGCATCCTGTCATTACCTAGTTGCAAAGACTAACAATTACAAACAGCTATTTAGAACGACGACTGAATTTAGCTATTTAATTTCTCGTCCAATTTACAAAAAAAATAACTTATTATTCACAAAAGCTTCGCTCCCTCAGGAGTCACTCCACCTGTCGTTGAAAACTGTGAGAAAATCTGTCCAGTACTTTTTGTGTTTGTTATGAACAGACAGACACACGCGACGGGGGACTTTGTTTTATAATATTTACGTAAGAGATAAAATTAGTAAACGCAGAGCAAATCCGAAGTTTAATTAAATTAAAGCAAGACAAACTAAAACGCTTCTTGAAATTTACCCTATCACCATTCCGACATAGCATTATGGCGTAAACACTGCTCTCCTTCCTAAACACCAAAAATAGTGTTACGCCAATGACGAATAGACCATAAACCTAACAGAAGGATTCCAAGAGAGTCCTGACATTGAAGAGATCATTCGCGTTGAACAAAAACACGACATCAATTATTAATCTTAAACTAAAATGCTATTGATGCCACAAACAATGATACTAAACAGCACTACTGAGCAGTAGCCAGATAAATAGCATTATAATTTATGCCCAGACAGCGTAGGCTGAGATGAGAAATTAACATGCACATCCAATTGCGGTGTAGGTATTATTTCGCAGTTCGTACTATCGCTACATTTACTTATTTGCAGTGAGACTTCGTTAATATGACTTAAACTAGCTTCACTCGAAAATAGGTGTTTCTCTAGGGATCATTGCTGTTACCTCCAAATAGAATTTATTTTAGTCTTAAGTCATTAAAATTCAACCCACGTTTACCTGTATCTTTCTATTTTACACTAATTTAATAATTATTTTCTAAATTTAAAACGTCAGAAATGAATATATTTGTATCAATGAAACGATTTTTTTTCTAACAAAAATTTAAGGCAACTGTTCGGTAAAAGTTGTTATGGATTGAGTTCGAATAAATCCTGTAAAAAGTTATCAGATTATACAGGGTTACACAAGTAATGAGTTGAGTATATTGTTGAAAATAAAGTACGAGTTTACAATTATGTAAGCAAGATAAGATATGGATCAAGGAATTGGTATGGTTAGCTATTAACCTTTGAAATTGAAACATTCCAGACTAGTATTATTACGTACACGCTAATGTATTATGTATATTACTAATCACAACATTAGTTCAATTATAATAGTCCAGATAACCCTATTTTAGCCACACTGACAGTGAACATCTGCTTAGGAAACTATCGTACGCCAATAATAATTTAGATGATAATTTAATAACATAAGCAATTGGCAATGAATGAATTATTACGGTGTTCACCGTATATTATTACATATTTTTTATCAATACCGTTTTGTCTATGTATGTTGTGTTTTTGTCTGTGTACTTTGTTTATGGAAATTGAATAATTTGGCAGCACTATAGAAAAAAATCCTTTTACACAGATTATATCTGCATCATAATAATACAATAATAACTGACATTATTGTGATGACTAAAGCTTGCGAACCTGAAAATGATTTTGTACACCTGTTAAAGGTAGAATAAGTTAAACATAATGTTTTCTGTTTCTCAACCATATTCAACAAAATAAATGAAATTAATTGAATCATTTCTTACTGAAAAAAATGCGGACTTCGTTTTTTTGGTAAATTTCGGACATATATAAAGTCGACGATTGTATAGTAATATATTTGTAACAGTGTAATTATGACATATTTAAAATGTTTCAAAACTTGCAAAAAATGTTTATTATAATTGGATTAAAAAATTTTGATTACGTATTTTAAACACAATATCTTATTTATATCAATCCTTTTAGAACAAGATAATTCAATTTCCATAGCATAGATAATAAATGTTACTATCGACAAATAACTCTTAACAAGAATCAGGTCACGGGTCACGAACCGAGCTCGTTCGATTTTGGTATCACTAGCAAACGATAGCTCCACATCAGGTGAGCATCTGAACAAAACATTCACAGTTGAGAATAATTAACATAACATATATTAAAGTTGAATATTCAACTGGGTAAAAATTCTGTCTGTTCAGCATATAAGACAACAGCAGAGCGACGCATGTGCATTCCTCAGAAAGGTAGTTTTGCTGCAGTCACCGTGCTTAATTGCGTATGTTGTTGACCGGAACGGATAAATACAGCGTGCGGTCAATATTCTCCACTTAATATTTAGTGGCGTCATTATGTAGTCATGGGAGTAGTGCCTTCGCAATCGATAAGGCCAATACATTCGTTATGAGATTTATCGATAACGTTTACTACTAAAACGACACACGGCTCTAACGTTAATATAGATACTATGAATTGTAAACTCGATACTACAATAAATAAATGCAATATCAATATGCTATCGATGGTAGTAACGTGTTTGTGATTTGGTGAAGGTAATTATTAGGTCACAGCCTTTTGAGCTGCAATCGTATTATAAAGCAAGTCTGGAAACTATCGATATCGTGCTAGGTGATTGATCGGTGCGAGGTGCTAGTACAGTTCCACTGGGTAGGCACCGACGCCGCTCTCATAATCCGCTGTAAAGCAATTATTTTGTTTTGGATAGAGAGGTTCGGTGGCCGATTACAAATACATGCCAGTGCGACCATCCAGTTTTCAGGAGTAGCGGCGTTTTTGTTTTTTGAGTGTGACCTGCTTGCTCGTTGACTATTTTTCTACCAAAGTAAATCGATAATATAAGTCATTTAGGGGCAATAGTGTAGTTAGCTGATGTCCTGATATTTATAGAGACATTTGATATTTATGGCTAATGATGACTCTGTATTAGTAGATTGCAATTGAGCACGATTGCATGTTTTAGATTTCTTTCATAGTTTAACAGAGGAAATCATGACGCCAATCGCCATAACATCTGTATCCCGCGTCGGTTCCCACTCATCCCACTAAGACTTACTCCTACGGGAAAATAAAATATTTACATTGCAATTTAATACAGATATGAGAATACCACGTCCAATGAAGTTTGCGGAATTGCCAAGTACTTCACAAGGGTTTATGAACGAGTAACTAAATCATAACGTTTGCCTATTTTTATGAACTAACCATAAAAACGAGTGTACAGTCATAAATAAAAATGGTCATGGTCGCTCATGGACATCTGTATCTAGTTCCATGTAGCATAGAAACTCTTCATGCAAGTCGACTACTTGCAGTTAGAGCTGCATTGCTCCTTTAATAACATTTTAAAAACAAACGCAAAAAATGCTTGACATAACAAATGTCTGTGGCTATGCAAATGCGCATGTATTTAACTTAAATGAGTGACGAGATCATAACTACCGGGCAATAAAGAACAATGTTATAAATACATACCTGCATGTTATCTATACCCGAGGTGCTATCTAGTGATACGTGACACATGTCACTATCGGCGGCTAACAACCCTTGAACACGAAACCGCTCGGGTCGCCGGTCACGAAGGCCCTGTTAAACCCCTCCACCGCGTACACAATCGCGATAGCTCAGATAACATCCTGTTTGAGTCACACTAAGGTGGGCCCTTGTTACCGGACCTTTTCACTGTTCCCGCTGTAATTTATATTTACTTAAGATATGACAAATTAGCTCCTTTTGTTTTCGAAAGGGGATCTAAGAGAAACAATTCACCGTCAAAACGTTTCGTACGAAAGGGTTCTGAGTTATTAACAGACAATTTGAAGGAGATTTTTCTCTAGAAATAAGAAGCATTTAATATTCCGTTTTTCTAAACAGATATCAGATATAGTCCCAAAAACACGCTGCAGTTCTAATGCCAGATTATACAACTTTCTTTTGCTAGTTTTTTGGTATGGCTCTTTGATGACTGAAGTCGAAATTATTATTGTTTATTTACTTATAATAGGTCAATTATCATATTATGTTATTATATTACGTAAATTAGTAATCCGAAATTTTATCACTGAATCCACACACAATATACTTCCTTCCTATTCATAGTGTAATCACTTTAGACCAGATCTTATAATAAACTCTTGGCTCCGGTAGGCAGTAAACCATTATAACGTGAATTATGTATTAATCCGTTTTGACAAAATTGGCATATAAAAGCTATAAATCTCACGAAAATATGAGCGCTTGTGACTAACTGACAAGCGGGGGCGCGGGATTGACATCGATAAATATACAACAGTAATCGCCTTGTCTTCAAAGCAAACGCCGTGGATTATTGCCTATTGTTGAAGTTGCTTTTACAATATTCAAGTTCCAACAAGATGAAGACATTTAAGTGTAAACCTCGTGAGGTTATAGATTGATGCTTCAGAAGATTCTAAGCATGATTACTAGATATTGTACTAATAATTTAATGTATATTCGAAATAACCTTTCCAAAATTATTTGTGAAACTCTGCTGAATAATTTAGTGTTTATTTTCTTGATTTCTAATAATCAGCTTTTTATAAATTGAACGTAATGTAAACAAGTAAAGTACTATTGCTAACATATTTTTGCATGAAACAATTTTTATCTTTAGTTAAAAACATAAGTATGTATCCTTACATATTACTTTTCCACATGGAATTGGGTATAGATTTCCATAAGTAAAAAAATTACTTACCATCAGGTAAATTTTTGCTTATCACAATGATGTCGTAAGAGTTTGTGCCTTATGTCATTTTCTTTTTTTTATTGTAAAAGAGTAAGAAACGGGCGTGCAAGTCACCTGATGTTAAGCGGTCACTGCAGCCCATGGACAACCACGTCCAATCTCAAATAGAACAGAAGTTCTATTTAAGGATGGACGCGGATGCGTTTCTACTTTTGAGGACTAAGATTGTCGCTTCCTATAATGTGTATCCGGCAACCACACCTCTCCAACCGAAACACAATACATGAAGAACATGCTGCTTTACGGCGGGTTATGAGGGTGGCGGTGTCGCCGCCCCGGGCGAGCGCTAACGGCTCTACCACCTTTCGAAAAATATCGACTACCGATTAAATTATGCTACTCTCCTCACATAAAAAAAACATAAAAAACATGAAGAAGTTATAGTTGGTTAAACTTATAATAAATGTTATTTTAAACTGCCCTATCACTTTCGTAATTAGATAATGTTTAATATGAGATTCATTGGTTTCAATTAAATTTATTGATGCGTTAAGAGAGCCAGAGTTGCTTCAGGATTTCTTATTTACTTTTTTCTATGATTGTATGATTTACATTTTTACACAAACTAGGTAGTTACAAATATTTATGTAACGTTTCTTACATGGTTTCGTAGTCTCCTTTGTCTATTTGTTTGTATCTTGTGACTATTTTCTATCAAATAATTTATTCGCTATGTATAGTTAGACTTTATCTATGTAACAAAAATTGTAACGGATTATGAAAGTACCTATATCGCATTTGGTTTAAATACTTCAAAGTGCACGTTAATTGGTGGTTCTCGATTATTTTCATCAGATGTCAGTCTTAAAATTTTGTCAGAGATCTATAAATAGTTTTTAAATTAGATACCAATCTTTACCTTCGCCAAACGACGTAAGTTAACTTAAAGAAGTATGTTCTAGACCTACTTTCATTACAGAGACATCCATGCCTAGGAAAGGGATATAACAAGAATTATACACAACCAGTAAAACTATAATTCAATCGGGGAGGTACCCCAACCCCAACCTTTATATTCGCCGTGATATAATATTTGTGTTTCCGTTGGCTAGCGATACATTTATGAGCGAGGCGACCACCTCAGTCTTCTAAAGTAGCTTGACATGTCCAGACGATCTCAGATAGAACTTCATTTGGATATGAGGTTTTCCTAATATAAAAAAAGTGTTTCAGGTAATTGAATTTTTAACTTTACTGATAGATACGTCCCTAGTATTTACATTACGGATCACAGCTGTGCAATTGCGATAAACGCGGACATTGTTTATTTTCCGCACATTGGTCCCAGCACTCGTGGTATCGACTGCATCACAATTCCCTACGTTGGCACTCGATGCTATTTTAGACACAGTTTTTATGAACTCGCATGTGACATTGTTGGTTACGGATCAATTGGCGCTTATTGTTCCCACTTACTGTTTATAACAATAATTGCACTGGTATTTTACGAGAAATTGCGTCAGGTTACATTCGAGGTGAATGTTATTAATTCAGGGGAAATCATCAAAGTTTAATTTTTAACTACCTTGAATGATACCTGAAATTGTAGGAAAATGTTGGAAATGAGATCAGACAGATGAAGCCAAGCGGCTTAAATATGTCTCACTAAGCAGTGATTACGTATTTGTTCCGCTTACCTTTGTAACCTTTGGCCCGTTGGGTCCGCGTGCCCAGAAATATTTCAAACAAATAGTACCACGTTTGATCGACGCTGTCGGTGACAAGAGGACTGGTTCAAATCTCGCGCAGAGAATTGCGATTGCTATCCAGCGCGGGAACGCAGCTAGTGTTCTTGGAACTACGCCGCATGGGCACGGACTCTCTTTAGATTGTTTAGGTTAGGTTTTTATTGTGATTAGTTTTAAGATTTTCATCATTGTAAATATGAAACTTAATGTAAATATATAATTGTCGATCAGACATTTAACGATACTTTAAAAATAGAATTCTTGATTTTATGGACCGTGGATTAAAAAGTAAAAAGTTTGCGCCTGTGTACACAGCTGGGCGAAACCTAATTTGTCTTAATCGTGACCTAGATCATAATACCGCAAACCAAAATTACATAGATTTTAATTTGCGTGATAAATGCCGGCTTCAAATTCTATCTTCTGATACCAATCTTGAATCCGAAATGCTTTTCGGATTAATATATTTACATACAAGTATTTACACTTTAATTAAAATTTAATTAATCGGTGTAATAACTTTGAAATCTTTTATTTTTACGTACTATTAATCTATACCATGCAGATTAACTGTATGCATTTTCCAATTATAAGTGTTGCACAAAACAAAAATAAAAATAATATTTTAGTTTAACCTGTACGTACGGTTATTCCTAGCATTTTCTTAAAAACATGGCAATGCAAGTAATTACGGTTACCCTATAAAGAAATCATGTATTTAACGACTTAACACATTTCTGCGGTAATTACTTTGACGCTCTGGCACGCCACTAACACACATTTTATTTACGAAAATACTTCAGCGAAGATTAACAAAAATCCCGACTAGTTATAAACCGCACGAATGCAAGAAATGCATAAGTTTATTATATCTGTTTATACAGAAGTGTTTGTTGCGTCTCACATAATTATCATACAGCGATGTAAGCATTTATACATATTCTGACGGAGCTTTACCTAGTGTATGTCCTATTTAACAATATATATATAGACATGTTTTTTTTAATAATCGATCAAGTGAGTTACAAGTTAACCTAGGCGCCTTTAATTCCTAAAAGAGCTAGAATGTATTACAGATTACGTACATTTAGTATGCAAAATATTATTATCAAGGTATGTTTGTGAAGGTGAACTGTATGTCCGTCAGGTTATGAAGACATTCTGTTATTGCGGTGTGCGGTGTGCGGTGTGAGGCTGCGGTTTCGCTAAGAGTGTTGATTGCCTACAATCCTACAAAATTACAAAATTCTCAGATGAATTTCATATGACACTAATGATGTGATTGCTGTTATGCTAACAATATACAGCTTTTCAATATCGCAAGAATACAAGAATATTAATTAACTTACAACATGAAATGCTTATATCGTGGCAGCTTATGTAAGTCCTAATTAGGCGACCAGTTAAGCAACGTTGGACACGATCGAGAGTTAAATGGGGTACCAGTAGAGAGAAAATTTGATGAAAGAGCGTGGTTCTAACTAACTCGTATATTCACCAAAATGCATTTAAGAGATCCTTATATCGCGGCAATTTGTATAAGTCCTAATTAGATGATAAGTTAAGCAACGCGGACACTTTCGAGAGTTAAGTGGGGACCAGTAGAGAGAAAATTTGAAGAAAGGGCGAGGTTCTAACTAATTTGTATTTTCGCCAAAACGCATTAAAGAGACGCTTATATGGCGGCGATTTGTGTAAGTCCTAATTAGGTGACAAGTTAAGCCACATTAGACACGATGAAAAGTTACATAGATGACCTATAGAAAAAATTGATGACAGAGCGAGTTGTCTACTAACTTGTACTATATTTTTTTTATTGCGAAAGAGTAAGAAACGGGCATGCAGGCCACCTGATGTTAAGCGGTCACTGCAGCCCATGGACAACCACGATCAATCTCAAATACAAAAGAAGTTCTATTTTAGGATGGACACGGATGCCTTCCTACTTTTGAGGACTAAGATGGTCGCCTGCCATAATGCGTATCTGGCAACGACACCTCCTCAATCGAAACAATACATGAAGAACATATTGCTTTACAACGGGTTATGAGGGTGGTAGTGCTTCCTCCCCGGGCGAGCTCTAACGGTTCTACCACCTTTCAAACTACTACCACCTTTTTTATAATAAAAGCCTAACCTAAATAATCTGTATCAAAATTAAAATTCAAATATTTTATTCCATTGTAAGGTTACATAAATTTAATGAACGTCAAGGGTCCAACGTAATCAGTACATCGGCTTTAGCGCCTGTTGGTTAAGGTTGACCGAGAGAAAGCCGGCGGAAAAAAGAGAGTCCGTCCCCATGCGGTATGGTGCCAAGAACGCTAGCTACATTCCAACGTTGAATAGTAATCGCAATTCTCTGCCCACTTAAATAAAAAAATAAACAATCCTTAAAATCAATAGCTGAGTTAAGCGGTATCAATCATCTATATAGATAAAATTGGAGTGTGTGTTTGTAATATTACAATGACTGCTTGTTACTTAATGCATATGTATATTATACCTATATAACAGTTTCTACTATTGTTGTCTGTCCATCTTTAAAGGTGGAAGAGCCGTTAGAGCTCGCCCGGGGCGGCACCACCGCCACCCTCATAACACGCTGTAAAGCAACATGTTCTTCACGTATTGTGTTTCGGTTGGGGAGGTGTGGTTGCCGGTTATACAATATTGGAGGTGACTATCTTAGTCTTCAAGAGTAGGAACGCATCCGCGTCCATCCTTAAATAGAACTTCTGTTCTGTTTGAGATCGGACGTGGTTGTCCATG
>DWON01005220.1:0-15170 GCA_018251015.1 Phocides pigmalion okeechobee | reverse complement strand
GCTATTCTCAAATTACTTGTTTCGAGAAGAGCATATTTGTTTCTTGTATTCATTTCAAAGGGCTATTTAGTTCGACGCAATGGTTTCCCGTGTGTTTCCTAATGTTTTTCTTGAAACCCCACGTCATTGCGTATCTATGCAAATTGCATTACGGCCGATCCCATTTCGCTCACACCCCAATAGGGCAGTAGAAAATATTAAGGACACCTTCCAACTTGGAACGTACATTTGCTTAAATCCTTTTATTTTAAATAGGGAACCTTCATATGGTTTAGAAAGAAAGATAGAGAGAGTGAGCGAGAGAGAGAGAAAGCGAGAAATGGGGGGGAACGAGAGCGAGAGAGAGAGGGTGAGAGAGAGAGAGAGAGATAGAGAAAGATTAGAAGAAGTAATTTAACTGTTAAATACATTACAGTAATTAAAAAAAGAAAAATAATTAATACAAAGATATAAATTTAAAAGAATAGTAAAGACATAAAAATTAAAACAATAATTAAATAACTGCAGTATAATGCCATGATAAGGCACAGACTCCATGTCACCCACGGGTAGGCTAACCAAAAATGAGTCCTAGATAAAAGAACCCCGTTGAGATTTGGCACATAAACCGTTCCTTGGAAAGGGTTCAGATGCCTTGAACCAGTCGCTTCCTCCATTAATTGACGTTCAAAAAGAATTCTTTAGTATTTTTTTTGCTAGAAGAGTAACTAGCGAGCAAGCAGGCGACTTGAGATCGCAGACGTGCCATACTCATTGAGTATATACCATATACAATCTCTAAATATTATAAAAGTCCTATCCTAAGTGAGAAGAGTAGCAAACGAGCATGCAAACCTGATGTTAAATAGTCGCAGCTCATAGACATCCACGTACAACCACAAACACGACTGAAATCCTATCTGAGCTCAAAGATACGTTGCTACTCTTAAGGATTGAGATTTTAAGAAACTGAAGAAAATCGTTTTGTAAAACTACCATTGCAAGAGTTCAATGCACTTTTATCTTCTACAGCTATTCCCCGATACCTGTTTAATGCGAGGAATCCTTTGAAATACACTGCGATGTCAATATCTTATTAACTTAGAAGAAATACAGGGAGCCCGTACAACTGCTGATTGCTTCAACTTTGTAGAGTTGTTTCACCGCGGGCGGTTAAATGAGAAGCGATAAAGTGCGTTAAGACATACATCGTATGCTTAATGGAATACTAACTCATCTTACTTTTAAAGGTGGGAGAACTATAGTTCGATCAGCGAGGCACCGCCACCGCCCTCATAATCCGCCGTAAAGCATTACTTGTGTTTCGATTGGACAGGTGCGGTTGCCGGTTACACTTTGAAGCGTTCGAGCTCAGATAAGATTTCGGTCGTGTTTGTCGTTGTACGTGGATGTCTATGGGCCGCGACTACTTAAAATCATGTGGTTTACATGCTCGTTTGTCAAACTTCTCACCCAAAAATAGGGGATGCAGTTTGACGTCGTCGTTTCGAATCTATCCCCTAATTCCAAAAATAAATTATACCACGTGATAGTTTCCCGTATATCACTAGATAGCTAAACGATCAAAGGATTCGTTACGATAAGTGAGAACAGTGACGTGACCCGCGGTGGAGGGGGAAACGCCGCCATTTTGACGTTATTTGCTGCGTATCGAGATTTGCAATTAGTATGACTTCTGACTCGAAGAAACTACAATGTTCGTTTAAGTCTTAACCGTCAGCTGTTGTCAAAATCATCGTGAATTAAAAATAGTTTATTTAAATATATATCTCTTTACATAAACGTTTTCATGTATAACATACGGCCGTGTCCATGAAACTGATACAACTAATTTTTTGCATGTTAAGAGAGTAGAATTTTAGTATGCAGGTCACCTGTTAATCCTACTGGCATCTACGGCAAACCTTTAGTCTAGACTAAAGTCCTTTCCAAAATAGTGCATAGATGCGTTGCTTCTCCGGAAGATAGAGATGGTCGCCACGCTTATAAATGCAGCTGGCAACCTCACCTCTCCAAGGTCGCCTTGCTTGTAAGTGTAGTCACAATCTCACCACCACAAGAGTTGTTCTATGGCGGATTATGAGGGCGAGGGTGGTAATGACGATTGTACTATAGTTCTGCCACCTTATGGAAGCATGTTAGACTATCTTAGAGTTCTCATCCTGACGGAGAACCCACGTTGTCTGACGGAACTCTCCAGCGAAACGATGACCTCTCCAAATATATATACAAGAGCTGTTTCATGAAGGATTATAAATGGAGCGATGATTTACAATTTTAAACGAATATAATCCCAGAATTTATACATTTTAATATATAATTAATTCATGATTAACGTTTTTTATCTACCAAAATATCGAAACCCAGGCATCTCTTTTATACAAATACCCATAAAAGATTTCAATCATTTACAAGCAACCCCAACATACTATGTACTATGAATCTTTATCTAGATATATCTTTTATAGATTATGACATAGAGCTCGTTAACAAGCAAGACCGAAGGCACAAGGCAGTTAAGCTATATACTTATCAAGTTTATTGGTTACATAAGCTCACTCCATCAGGCTCCGAAGTTAATCAACATAATTGCGCTGTCGTGTTCCGACGCACCGAACAACTGAAGCAGAGTAAGGGTATTCGCACATTACGTAGCATGTTACTTTGACATGGAAAGGTTAGTTTGACGGGGAAGTACCATGCCACCCTCATAATCCGTAGAGCAATACTTGTGTTTCTGTTAGAAAAACGCGGTTGTACGCTGCGCTTAAAACTTTCCCTGCGGCTAAGAATACTGCTGTGGAATACACGGCGTAACGCTCTTGCGGCTCCTACATACCTGTGTTGTACGGACAAATCTGTATGGATTACGGGCGAACAAAAGTACTATGTTTACGTCGGCGCTACAAGATTGGGGGCGGACATTACGTCTGTGTATTCGTAGATCATACACAGATGCTAAAAAATAAAATATTTCAGTAGATTGTCGGCGTATCATCAGTCTAGCCAAGAAAGCTCCAATTTAGTGTTGCCTTCCGTAATACTGACCCGATCTTATATATGTACACACATATGAACGCCTCACTCAAAGTATTAAAGTGAGGCGACTATCTTAGTCCTTAGTAGCAATGCATTTATGCACGACGATAAACAGGACTTTATACCTGTTTAAGGTTAGACTTGAATGTATTGTAAAGGTGGTAGAGCCGTTAGAGCTCGCCCGGGGCGGCATCACCGCCACCCTCATAGCCCGCCGTAAAGCAACATGTTATTCGTGTATTGTGTTTCGGTTGGGGGGGGAGTGGTTGCCGGATGCACATTATTGGAAGCGACCATCTTAGTCCTCAAGTGTAAGAACGCATCCGCGTCCACCCTTATATAGAATAATAACCCTTTTGTTCTATTTGAGATTAGACGTGGATGTGCACGGGCTGCAGTGACCACTTAATATCAGGTGGCCTGCATGCCCGTTTCTTACTCTTTCATTACAAAAAAGTCCATGGGCTGCAGAGGCCATTCAGCATCAGTCTGCTCGTTTGATATTTTGCTGACATAAAAAACAATGAATGAATTAACAGTGGATTAAAAAAACACTTTATTACCTTTGAGCGCTCTTCTGGTTAAGATTGACCAGAAGAAAAAAGTCAGCCGAGAATACTCTTAGCACTTATTAAAAGGCCTTTTAAGACTAAAAGGCTTCAGTTTGCTGACTGTGAAGTATTACGATCCTAATCACATTTTTTATTACTATTAGTCTATGCAAGCTGATGTTAAAAGTCACTACAGCCCATGGACTACATTTAACATTAAATAGAACTGAAGTCTCATTCGAAGTCATCTTTATGTTACTATATCATACCGGCTATTCATGATTAAAGATTTTGATTGTTGATATTTCGAACCAGTTGCATGGCTCGTGGTCACGGCCAAATCTGGTTAGCCGTACCGGTACGCAAAGTGTATAAATTCGCAATAATATTAGTTTATAATCATATCGCTTCTTTGCTTCAATAACGTGTTATCTTAAAAAACACAATTTTACAGTAGAGCATTTTTTACTTACATAAAATTATTTTACTTAATTGTGTATTTTTTTATGTTTATTGTACATTACGTACAAAATGTAACACCTTAGCTATCTCAAACCAAATACGGAGATTTTAATTATAAAATAAAATAAAAAACTTGAGTTTTCAAACTTGTCACGTTATTGAAGCAAAGAAGCGATATAGTTCTAATACTATCTGTCAAAAGGCAATACTTTGCTTGTCGTGGTATATACGAATTGAGACGTCTGTGTAAATGTGGCAGCGTCCTTCCCCCGGTATTTGTTCCCACGGGCATGTTATAATCGATTACTCGTGAATGTTGTCTTACCCACTTCACGGTGACCGTTTGGGTAAGCACGAACAGTTATTGTTCTACTAGTGGGCAACGATCGTAATTATAATGAGGGAGAACTACAGTTCGACCAGGATGGTATCACCACCGCCCTCATAATCCGTAAGCAACATGTTCTTCATGTTTCGGTTGGGGAGGTGTGGTCGCCGGATACACATTATTGAAGGCGATCCATCTTAGTCCTCAAGAGTAGGAACGCATCCGCGTCCATTCTTAAATAGAACTTGTGGTTGAGATTGGACGTGGTTGTCCATGGGCTGCAGTGACCACTTAACATCAGGTGGCCTGCAAGCCCGTTTCTTACTGTTACACCATTAAAAAAAAACACATATCAGTTTAAAATCGTATGGATTTACTCAAATAAATGAATTTTTTAACTCTTTTGTATAAAATATTCTGTTTGAAAACGTTGTTAACCATTGCTCATAGGTTAAATGAATTCTGTATTCAATGTAACAGCGCTCTTAATTATCACCCAACATGTCAAATGTTTGAATCGTGTTTTGACAATTGAGGTACTCGACTCTTAAAAATATTTGATTAATATAATATTGCTAATTTTTCAAGCTAATTTTGAATAACGGTTCGATTTACCGGATTGTTTCCTAATTAAATCTGTTTTTAACACGCTTTTGTTAACTTGAATTGTATGTATGTAAAGGAATCTTTGAGCATAATTTTCACCAATTTCCAGATGTGTGATTAATTTGAAACTGCACACGTATCAAGGACCGATGACAATGCAATAATATGAAAAAAAGTGAAAATAACGAGAAATACGCTTTATAAAAAATCCAACAAAAAAAATTATAAATAAGGAAAAACTACGATATAAAAAGCGTGTTTTTTAGTTTTCTTTTTACTATAACTTAATCATGTATTGTGTTTCTGTTGGGGAGGTGTGGTTGCCGGAGACACATTATTGGAGGCGACCATCTTAGTCCTCAAAAGTAGGAACGCATCCGCGTCCATCCTTAAATAGAACTTCTGTTCTATTTGAGATTGGACGTGGTTGTCCATGGGCTGCAGTGACTACTTAATATCAGGGGGCCTGCATGATTGTTTGTTACTCTTTCATAATAAAAAAATATATTATGATTTCAAACTGAAGTTTCGAAATAATGTATGAGAAGAACTGAAGTTATTAAGTAGAAACAAGACTAGCAGATGCGTACGCGTGTATGTTTGTGTGTATATATTTGTGTTTTAATGCGAGAAGACGTAAGCAAGGTTCAGTTTAACGGGTAATTTCTTAATTTTATGTTAATTTTTATATAATTTCGAACTACGTTTCAAAAATATTTTAATGTAAAAATAGCATACACTGAATTGATTAAGTAAAAACAGAACTATTTAGTTTAATGCAAGTGTATGTGTATGTCTGTGTGTGTTTCCGAAATGGTGGGAGTCTGTGTGTTCGTATATGGGTGTGTGCGTGTGTTTTTATGTAAACAAGCTTGCAGGCGTTAATTAGTTGTTTCAGGCTATTGACATCCACAAACAACCTCAAACAAAGCTGAACTCTTATCTCAAATCACAAGTACATGCGTTGTTACTCCTGAGGACTAAGGTTGTCGCCTCGCCTGAACTGTAGCTTGCAACCGCGTTGTATATCATAGAAATTTATAATTTTAAACTAATGTTATCGCGGAATTCATACATTATGTTATATAATAGGTACTCACGATTATGGCTTTCTATTTCATTTAACATAATCATAGAAATAATTATATTTAATTATTTATTTACGTACTTCAGCTGCGAAGGGCCTTCTGTTTATCTGAACCCTCTATTACAAATATATTTCATCAAATATCTACCTACGCAATTTAACTTAGGGTCCGTTGAAACAAATGTACCCAAAATATTCAATTTGCAAGTTCACAATGAGAGTTAGAAAACCCAAATTGGCGTAACAATACAATACTGAATAATTTCCAACAAAGCTGCTTGAATTTGTTTGTGTAATGAACAATTCTCATTGAAGAGATTGTCAGACTTTTTGAAAGACAATTTTAGTGTATTTGTAAGACTATTTTTATATATTTCATCATCATCGCATTATTGTCCTGCTACTGGGAACGCCACACTTGCCAAATGCGAATTGTTAGACTTTACACGCCTTTGACAAGCTATTGGAGAGGTCTCAGCCATACAACATTTTCTTGACGCTTTCCTTTACAAATAAGGTAAGTGTAAATGATTTTCTTATTACGCACTCTAAATTAAAGTAAGTGTAAATAATTTTCTTATTACTTAGTAGAGTACTTCGAAAAACCAAAGGAGCCTGCTGGGGATGTCAAACATGGACTCCCGATGTGAAAGGCTGGAACCTAGCACCAGGCTATCACTGCTAAAGAAGATTCTTTAATGTAACAAATCTTGTGCGTCAATAAACTAGACCATGACGTAGCAAATTTTGAAAACGAATTAATTTATTTCAAAAAACTAAAGCATTGTACACAAATGAACGATATATTTTTTTGTTTCCTTATCCATTTTAGTCATTGATCTAGGAAATTGGAACAATCTATTCGTTGTAAATACAAACCATTAAGTTTGCGCTATTAGGTATATAGGTACTTATTTTCATCGGCTCTTATTTTCCACTTGAGAAGATTCACATACATAGATTTAAATTATATATATACATAAGATACAGATTTAAATAATGCATAGATAAAAAATGTGTACAATAGAGTTTGAACAATAGTGAACACAACACACTAATAGGTAAGTACTATTCCTAATGGCTTTTTGAAGTATAGGCTCAAAAGAAATTCAAAAGGAATTGATTTGCAAAATCATGATTAAGCGACAAAAAGGTAGAATAAGTTACACGTATGCCATTCACTAAAATACGTTTCAAAAATGACTTAAGTACAGTACAGCAACATATCAGGTTATGTTGTAGACATCTATAATTTCGAATAAGTACATCGTATATTGCCTTAATTAAATATACCAAGTAATAATAATAGTAATCTTTATATTCAATAATATGTATCCACATGCAATACAAACATGTTAAAAATTTTGCAACTTATTCACAATCTTAGTAGGTAGGTATAATTAGGTGAACAACCGATGACTGCACTGAGATAAATCTGTGTAATTTATATATATTTAAGGAAGATAATTGCATTCCGTCTGACACGGTATTACATGTATATGTTATTATATATAAACTTATATGATATTACTTTTAGATAAATTTAGTATTAGTCAAAACGTACGTACCTAATATAATATTTATATACCGCAATAAAATATTCTGCGGTTTGCATTGCTTGTCCTATTAATGGTTCTGGGGCAAATATATGTATACGTGTACCTAACCCCCACGCAATGTACGCCACTTAATTTAAGGATCGCGTTCAGAAGCTAAACTTTAGAATTACGATCTGTCACATAGGCGCGTTCGACGGGGAACGCTGAGTTATGTTGTTTTAATTGACACAATAAATAAGAACGACCGGCAGCTGGGCCGCTGGGTGGTCCCCACCGGATTCCTTTTTCGAAAATTCCCGACTTTATCAATACGACGAAGATCAGTATTGCCTTCTACACCTAACCAAAGTTTCCCTCACCCTCGTGTCAACGAGATTATGTGATAATGCGTCATTAATTTATTTCTGGTGGAAATCAGCGTAATTACTACATAATTAATAGTATAAATAGTATAATTACTACACTTTCAAAATATTTTATTTGAGAGATCTAACCCCCTAACATTTAGTGATTAAAAGATGTTACAATTTATATATAGTTCTAATGGAGTGGTACCACCGCTGCCCTCATCCATCGTAAAGGAATTCCTGTGTTTCGCTTGCAGAGATGCAATGGTCAGTTGCAGTTACAAGGAAGGTGATCGTATCAGTCTTCAAAGGTACCATTGTGATTAAGTTAAAGAGGATTTTAGTCGTAGTTGTCCTAGAATCGACTTATATACCAATGGTCTAGTGATTTAATGATAAATAATTATCCACTCCTCGCTATATCAAGAAGCGAGGAAAATCCTGTAATTCAATGAGAACTTTATATATGGTCATAATTCTCCAATTGTGTTCTCGACTATTGAATTCGGATATAACCTTAAAATATGTAATCATGTTATAGGAGATGGTATTAAGTTCCCACAGAACATAAATGTAAGCACTGCTGGTATTTGTATTAACAATAATTAGGAGTGTCAGTGGTGTCGCAGCGACAGAGATCGACCCCATCCTATGTGAGTAACAATATATAACCTGCAATATAATCAACACTGACGGACTCGTGAACTGAATCAATGTTATTAAACACTGACTTATGCGAATTAATGTCAATTTTTACCCCATTAACAGACGAATTTGAGACTATGCACATAACTTATTCCCGGCTATAACTTTATCTTTTACTGCAAGTCTCGTAATTTTCATTCATTTTAATCAAAATTTTGCAAAGTTACGAAATCATCAAACATCAAATTTGATGCAGTTTATGAGTCCGTCAGTATATATTATACACCTATAAAAGAATGAAGTACCATAGATCCAGAAATGAACCCACTGCTGAAACCACTAAACTTAGCATCCTGATGTTTCTATAGGTTCCTTATGTAAATGAACATGTTTTACAATTTGAAGCTATAAAGGGGGTAAAATACATAGCTACAATTTGTTTTTTTTTATAAATTTACCTTAAAAACACAAGTTGGCGACTACAACATTTTTCGTTATGAGCCAAACACGTACCTAACATTAAAAAATATCGGAGTTAAATAGTAATTTAAACTAATCAAGTTTAACAAACTTACATTTGTGATAAATATGTATATTTAACATTATTTATTAGTCACTAAGCTTTAATATTCAAATGGCCTGTAAAGTAAAGCGATATAGTGAACAAAGCTTGTTTTGTGGATTAAGTGTCTCCCCTTGTTTGCACATTATAAATTTTATCGCATTACCATTGTTTGCCTCTCTTGTCTTTGTACATTACAACATTATGCATTGTATTAGTGTTAATATAATAATATTAACCTATGATTAAAATGTATGTACAATGTTCAATTGGCAACTGCACTTAGAGTTTGGTATTGGTTGGTTACATTTTTTATATATATATATTAACCTAACGATAAGGCGGACGGGCTGCCTGATGGAAAGCAGTCACCGTCGCCTGTGGACATTTGCAACACCAGAGGAATCACCAATGCATTGCCAGCTTTGAAGGAGAGCTCTTTTTGCACTGTTTTTGAAGAGCCCCTAGAAGATTTCTAGAACCTAAGGCTCATACTATCATATTTTACTGTTAGATAAGATTTTTCCTGCACGCATGGGTCAAAATACCTGGTACTATATTTATAGTATATAATTGGTAAATATATTATAATGGCAATATATGTATATTACGGTGTTTCATCGTGAATATGATATTAGTTTCTCTACCTTCTAAGAAATTTCAATTCAAATTTTGATTTTTTTATGTATGACGAGAAAAGAACATGCAAATCACCCGATGTTAAGTAGTCGCAGCCCGTAGACATCTACGTACAAACATAAACACGACCGAAATTCTATCTGAGCTACTCCTGATGTGTCAAAGTGTAGTCGGCAATCGCCTCTGTCCAACTGAAACATAAGTATTTTTATACGGCGGATTATGAGGGCGGCGGTGGTACCTCCCCGGTCGAACTATGATTCTCCCACCTTCAAAATTCAGTGATTGCCGCCGTTAATATTAATTAGGGTTACCGTACGCTCAGAATTGTAGAAACACGGTTTAATATTTGCCATTGTGTCAGTGTTTCGTCATGCACGGGTTCGATAGGTGCTGCTTAATCTGACATTATATCGCTTACGACTCATTGGAACCGCAGAGATATTTGGAGCAAACCGAATCCATATCTACGATGCACCTATCCACATTAGTCGACATCTCTCAAACCACAAGGCTATTGGAAATATAAAAACATCAAATATCAACGTCTCAAATGTTCCAGAAGACTTAGATATAACGAATTGAGTTTGACGGTAGTACCTGACTGTATTGTAACACACAATATTAACGTGAAACTGCGTCACTTGCATAAAACGCGATTATTTTAGTCTTCAGAAATAATAATGTATCTGTAATCGCATTGAGTTGCGACTCGTGTCCTCTCTCATGCTTTATAAGTCCTTTTCCTTAAAACAATACTCGAGGCAACAAGAGGTGTTTAGTACTTAAAACTCTCTGACTAGGAAATAAATCGTCACACCTTTTTCAAAACTGAGTATTACTTCGAAAAAACGAACATATAACAATAGAAATACCTGACCGTCACGGAACGCTTCGCAATTATGAAATATTTAATTCAGTATTTACTTCAAAAAATTGTAATAATATAATGATATAACCTAGAAATTAAATCATAGGGTGTCGTTAATAAGATAGGTATGCTTAATATTTTACTATAACAAATTTAATACAGAACGTAAATGCAAGTCAAATAAATAAAGAGTAGAGAGTAAGTTCGGAAAAGAGTCGACATAACTGAAACTAAACTGAAAAGAAACGAGATAACTGAGCGCCATACTGTTTGCCATCACGCAATATGAATTGGTCTTGCCTGTGAGGCCCACTAATATCACATAAAAATGGTTTACATTTCTGTATCGTCCTCATGACTTGCAAAAAGGATGATTGTTTTGAAAACACGATCAAATACGGCATTTTTTATTTACTTTAATTAGCCCTTACTTTCGTTGTAAAAGTATGGCTATAAAATGTACATGTGCATGTGTTCAGGCCCTAACATGGCCAACATAAGTCGCATTTGCAGATACCAAGAAACAGTCGAGAAATGCAACGATGACGAATTATATCTTCATACTTTTTATAACAAGACAGAAGCCTCTATGTGTCACCGTGTCATTCGCGTTAGATATATTTTTTGTATCAAAGCATTGTCTTTTCATACGTTGACTCCATGATGAATTCAGATTCTGGAGGCCTGTCTTTGTTGTGGTTGGTGCACAAAAACTGGTCCCACGCTCTTGCACGGCAGAAATCCGGTAGTCACCATTCAAGGGCGAAAGAGATGTCCATACACATTCGTATTACATAATCGAAAAGGACAGAAATACAGTCACATAACGGAACGACTGCTTTTGGACTGAGTTTGGCGCGTACCTTTGATGTATCGATATATAGGTATCCACGTAATTCGCGGAAGGCAGTCGAATTGTTTCATCGTATTCGTGTTATTCAGTCGTGATATCCATAGAATTATACGACGACAGGAAATATTTTATCGATGAAACTGAATTAAGAATCAAAAACACTTTAATGTACCAATCACCATATCGAACATGAACTTCTTAATATCGAGTTAATCGTTATGAAATGTGACAAGAAATATTACAGATATTTTTTAATGTGTTTTAAATAATTACCTAACCTTTTAGTATTCTCGTCGCGGAAAAAAAAAATAGTGTCAAGTAAGCTTTTCGAATTATTTTTTGTCTGGGACACAACAAAACTTTCAAGTTGTATAAGTTTAAGAAGATTAATCATAACTAACCCTATAGCAACTCACTTTAAGTCCCACCAGTGTGCTTGCACTGTAAAGCCGAACTTGTGATGTTAACATAATGTAGGTATCAAAAAGGTACCAACATTATTAATAATAAGTAACTTTTTGACACAGAGTGTGTTGTATCTTAAATATTAAAAAGTAACGAACTTATTGCTTCAACACAAGGCCGAATATCATTCACGTTGGTTTAATTTAGGCTTATGAGATCAAAACCGCAGCGCCTGTGTTGGTTTCTTTTTTGTATGCTCACTTACGAGTATAAATCATCCGCGTACGCAATGTTGCGTGCAGTTTAAAACTTCAGGGCGTTAGATGTCAAATGATCCTGAATAGGGTTGCCACTTGAATATATTCAAAGAATAAATTCAAAAACTCATAAAGACGGTAACTTGTGTACGATATTGTTTAAATATTTATAAACATAAGAATTTATTATCGATATTTATGACTAATTCGCATTCATTTAAAAGTTTATTTGTAAACACGTTCTTATGTGTATTCTAGGCAGCAACAAGAAACATTGTTAATTGAATAAATTAAATGAAAAAATTCATATAATTTGTTATTTAAATAGGACATAGTAAGTTGGATCAATTGTATAGTATAGCTTCTGTGAAGTTTTTATAGTAATACAGAAGCTGCGTGTGCGCATACTTCAAACCAAGGAATGAGCAAAAACGTGGACAGAAATAGGTCGTGCCCCGTCTAAAGTTACCGCATCCGGAGGTAAATGGGCCGTGCCCGGGGCAAAAACTGCGCCTTAGGGTCACGAGTTGACATCTTCCGCGATAACTTTATATCATTAGTTAGTGAATATTACTGGAAATTTAAAGGTAAACTTATCATGCTCTTGTAGCGGAGGCAATGGCGCCATCTGTATTTTAACCTTAATTTTTATTTTTTTATGAAATTGAAGTAGCTAACGAACATACAGTCGATCTGATATCAAGTTGTTGCCGTCCGTGCTCCATAAAAACAGGAGTTTCACTTAACGTCAGATACGATGCTATTTCTAAAATTAAGTTTTGTCAATTTATAGTTTGCTATCGAAACACAAGAGCTGTTTTGAGCTACTAGATGTAGGTATGTGTTTAGTACCATCCCTGTCGTAGCATATCGATTTAATAAGTGGTAGAACTATACTTTGACCGGGGAGATACTAGATCTGTCAAAATACTCCGCTGTGAAGTAATTCGTGTTTCGGATGGAGAGTTGCGCTTGCCGGTTACATTTACAAGCAAGGTGCCTTAGACCTCAGGAGGAGAAACTTTCTTTTTTTTGTAAAAAGATTGTCTTTTCCGACATTTCCCGATAATTTACATACTTAGCTGGATCCTGATAAAGGTTATTCTGTATAAAATAGAACTTAGTCCGGTTTCCGGTTATATGGTTGTCCATGGGCTATAACGTAACTTAACATCAGGTGTTCTACAAGCTCGTTTTCTACTCTTAGCGTATAAAAAAATACTGCTTGTAAACTAAATCATAGGGATTGAAGATTTTTAATACACAAACTTACATTTTATTTCCTTATGTACGTGCGGCTGACATTCTTCAAATTAATAAAGTGTATGTATGAAGATATCTACCATATAGTTTTAAGAGTAGTAAAACGAGCATGCAAACCATGATGTTAAGTAGTCGCAGTCATCCACGTACAACCACAAACACGACTTAAGTCCTATCTGAGCTCGAACGGGGATACATGTATTGTTATTAGGTTGGGTAACCCCCACGTTTAAGCTCCTATTATGGCTGAGTGAAAGTTGGAAGATTTCTGACGATCTTTTTTAATATGAAGTTAGTATACCTTTCAATGTCAATGAGTATACTCTCCATCACCACAAATATTGAATACGGAAATACTTGTTCTTTATATTATTAAGGAGTAACGAGTATGCAGGCAGTCTGATGTTAGTGGTGTCTGCAGCCCGTGGACATCCACATCCAACCTCAAACAAGACTAAGTGACGCCGTGCATAGATGTGTTGCTGCTCCGAGAACTGAGATGGTCTTCTCGCTCTCAAATGAAGCCTGTAACCGCACCTCTCCAACCAATACATGAGAACAGCTTCACGGCTAGCTATTACAGCGGCGCTGATTTCTTTCCGATCGAACTGTTGTTCTACGAATAATTAATACTTACCGTGGTTTAGGAGAAAATAAAATTGTTATTTGGTAGCATTGAAGGAGTAGCCTAGTAGTAAGATTTCGGTCTTTCACATGGACTTCAAATCTGTTGCCCGCGGCTCTAACTTTTCAAAGTTATTTGCGTATTAACAATTTAAAATAATTAATCACTTGCTTAAAAGTGGGAGGAAACATATAGACGAAATCTGGATACCTGAGAGTCTCTACATAAATTAATTGAACGTTTGTAAAGTCTACCAATCTGTATTTAGCTCGCGTGGTGGTCTGTAGCCCAGTTCTTTTCATTTTTGTGAACACTCGTGTATCGGTGTTAAGCGATGGTAATGTTATAATGTTTTCATTAAAACTCATTACTGTCCCATTACTATGTTAGTTTTATAGCAATATTTTTATATTTCTTGAGGAAAAAATGTTTTTGTCAATAAATGTCGCGAATATCGCCGAACAAAATGACCGCCGGCATTTTATCTTTATCTTTGCATCAGTTGACAATATTCTAATCGATCGTCAACAATCGAAATTTGGTGTGTCTCAGGTAGATGGCGCCAACAGAACCAAAAAACAAGACGAATGCTCAGTGAAGCGATCCTCACTTCTCACTTGTGCCCATTTCATCTATTTAGACGCCTTAGAACAGTGCTGCGAATGGAGTGGGCCAATTTAACGGCACTTAGATGTTATTTTATTTGTTTGCTTTTTCAATCGTTGTAAATTTTGCAAAAGTAATTTGAATCACGTTGCTTTGATGTTATTATGTGATAAACGATTTTTTCCGTAAATTTTGTTTGAAATAATTTGTAGATTTAGGTAACGTTTTTATATGGATACATACGAAGATGAGAAGTCAGATATATCTATTAGAATTTATACACAGAAAATCTTATTTTTAATAATTGTATAAGAGGCTGTTTGGTGAGGATCTAATCCGAAACCCATGAACCTTCGGATGAATTAAAAAAAAAAGAGATTCTCGCATCTAATAATACATTGCAATTGGTATGAAAATACGTATAACCTATACCATGCACCTGGGAGTTGTGTGGCTCTTGCACTC
>DWON01005219.1:0-15171 GCA_018251015.1 Phocides pigmalion okeechobee | reverse complement strand
AACCGAAACACAATACATGAAGAACATGTTGCTTTACGGCGGGTTATGAGGATGGCGGTGGTACCGCCCCGGGTGAGTTCTAACGGCTCTACCACCTTATTATATTATTTATACAGCCCTACTATTAATTATAAGGAAGAAACGTTGTGACACCCCTCCACTAGTAACATGCTTACATTTTTGCTCCTTTTTACATAGAAATTATTTAAAAAATGGTCGGTGCATAATATACTTAGCACAATATTTCCGTTCGATTAGAATGGCGTAACGTGATTCAAGCATTACTTGCCCTATGAACATATTTAAATGCGCATTACTCGATCAGCGGGTAAACGGTCTTTTATGGCGTGTATTCGTCATTTAAGGGCCCGTAGTGCTATCTAAGGAACCGTCTAAGTATAGTTTCAGATATTAGTTTTGAAAGACTTTTATAAAATATATGGTACCCAAATGGTTTAAAAATAAAAAATGAGTACCTACAACACATTTTTTTGAAGAAGTTTGTAAACAAATCAATTTTATTTTACCTTCATGGAATCACTTCCACGATATCGGATACTTTTTAAAATGATATTTTTAGCTTGAAAATCAAGATATATATGTGTATATTTTAAAGGGTATTCACATCTTCCTAATTCCCTTTTAACGTTGTTAAACAATATCCTCATGTGTTATCCCCTTTCTTCATTGTCCATAGATGCTATAGGGAAATATTACACCCTATGCCAATATGGTATATAGTCTTACATATCCAAATTTTAGCTTCCAGAATTGAAGTGTCAAGTAGACAAGTAAAACACTCATATGTAAGGCAGCCGCTACTTGTAAGTGTATACAGCGTCGCATCCAATCGAAAATCACAAATTCCTTCACGACATATTGAGCGGTGGTGGTACCTCCCCTCTCCATTAATTATATTTCTACTAAATACAAATACATAGTCACACTCGAACAACATTACCTTCTTGTAGTAAAAAAATATCTTATTAATATTTGATAAAGAATCCGTAAGTTTTGTAGTCACACTTGACGGGTTTTCAGTTATTTTGACGTGTGCAACGAAGGCGAAAAACAGCCAGCTCAAGGGTGGGGCGGGTAAGTGAGGCGTCAGGGGTCGATGGATTGATTTCCAGCGTCGACTTAAAAATGCTTGTCGGTTTTACATCACCAGTCATAACTTGTACACGCGTAGGTACTATAAAACGTCGTTTTATTTATCTACATATCAGCTCACAATTTTCAGGTTTTATTGAAATCATTGCATGCGGTTTCTTTCTGGTATTTAAAAATATATCAGCCTTTGGCATTTGAGTAAGCAGGCGATTGATTAAGATGGGAGCAACGCGAAGTACAACGAACGTATAGTATACTTGCACGAATGTTTACTTCTCTTCACACATAAAATCGCAATCAAAAACAGGTTGTTGCTAATTGAGACTGTTTCTCTTATAAAGAAAAATACAGCACCACAAACAATGCTGCTTTGAGGTAGAAGTAATTGTGGTGATGGTGCCAACAACAAGCAATAATAGGTTCTAAGATCTTTAAATTTTGCACATATTTTCATGATATATCTTTTTAAGGTCCCACTACTGAAGACGCGTCTCTCCCAACAACTTACAGGAATCTGTAACTTCATCATAATGTTCCAATGTATATCATTGGAAAAAGAAGATTATTTTATCAGACTCCACAGTTAGATATTTTCAATCCACTCATAGGGTCACCGATAAGATTTAACGACGTGTATCGAGTCAAAAGGAGCACAGGGCGTCCCTCAACCAGGTGGACCGACAACCTGATAGTGATAGCGGCTAACCGCTGGATACAGGGAGCAGAGAACCGATCAGAGTGGCGGCATCTGGGGGAGGCCTGTGTCCAACAGTGCTCGCGGAAAGGCTGGTGGATGGATGTATCGATAATAACCAAGATTGAATGTTTATCATGTCCTTCGGAGGTCAAAGACCCACTCTACACTCCATACGAGGCGTTTACATTCATATACCTCATACGAGTATTAATATGCATCATACAGCTGCTATGTTTTAACAGAACGTGAGCTTTTAATATTTCAATGGAAAATTCATCGCATAGGGTGGGCGCGGGTGAGTAACAGTAAGGGCCAATGGATTGATTTACACCGTCAATCACAACTTGGGCATGCAAGTAATAAGGTGTTGGCTGTTCTTTTTTGAAGCTTGAATAGTATTTTTAGGAAGATAATTCAACGGTGTGACGGTGACAGTCCGGTAGTGTAAGTGATAGTTGATAATAATTATTATCATGTATATTTTTATTTACTGTATGTACACTGCCCAAGGTATAATTTAACTACCTCATATAAACTTCACAGGTGGTAGAACTTTAGTTTGACTGAGTAGGTACCCTCACAATACACTATGAATCAATTCTTGTGTTTCAATTGGAGCGAATTACTAGTCAAGTACATATCTACATGTGTGTGTTGTCGCTCTCAAGAAAAATAGGGTAGTTGCGCTAAAAATAACGTAGATTGGAAAAAAATGTTGTCATCGAATCAGACGACATCACCTGATCGCCCCACCTGCCTACTTCGTTATACCTGAACTTATTATAAAAAGGGACTGTTGTTCTAGCTTGTTACGCATTATATTCAGATGCATCGCGGTACACGGACCGCTCTCTGTTTCAACAGACTGTCCTAGCACTTTCTATTGTCATTTGGCAATATAATTGCTATTTGTACATAGATTGCCGTAATTGTTCAATGGAATAAGTCGCTAACTTTATATTTGGTTAAATCCTTGCAGTATCGCTTTTGATGCCCGAAGCGCCACGTATATTTCTATATGTGCTCTGTTTGTCTCTATATTCTTATATATGTATACATAAGCTTGCATTTATGCATGACGCCCTCATATATGCAAGCACGCACACAAGCACGCTAACACGCTCTCACGAATACTATGCCAGTATTTGTCAAATATATAAACCCTCATTTTGCAATTATTCTCAGTCGGGTAAAGAGGCCGAAGTTTCATAAAGTTCAAAGACAAAGACTTTCGCAGTTCAAGTCTATTATTATAAACAAAAGAACTAATATAATCTGGGTAACTATAATTTGAAATAGAGTAGCCATATCTGGACGAGTACCTCTGCTTACGAAAGCATTGCTAATGGCCGTCCAATTGATTTATGATGCCGATGCACCATCTATTTCCACATGGCTTGTTTTTCCATTCAGCAAACAGAATCAATACCATATTAGTGCTGTAAACCAATAAATACGAGTACGCAACCAACAATCGGATGTAATTATGGAACAATACCGGCGATTTGACTATGAAGTTTTCAGTAGCGTCTATTTTTATAGTTCTATTGTTGAGTGGAAATAAAACGGAAGTCTTATAAATTCATCCTATCGCTCTGTTTATGTGTCTATGTGTCTCTATCTATGTTTATTTGTATTTATCAGACGTCTTAATTGACTCTAAAAGACAATTTTAAAGTTCCCTTATGAAGTAGTTTGTTTCTTTATGTAAGGTTCTTACATAGATGTACCTTACATAGATGTTAAATAGTAAGAATAGTTGAGTCAAAGAAAGAGAGAGAGAAATATAATCTAATATTCACACATAAATTGGGCAATGTCATTGTAAATATAGTTTATTTACAAAATTAAACTATTCACTACACTAATTTCATAACTAAACAATAACCCGTTATAAATATTAAGGTTTACTTTACTTATTATTTAATTATATTTCATTGTGTATTACTTCATTGTTTATTTTATTTCTATCAAAATGATCTATCTACTCTACTGACTACTACTACGGACTCTTTTTAACGATATCATGTAATACAAACCACACTTAGATTTTAATTGAATTTATTTCTGTGTATAACTTGTATTAACGTTTAAAACATATTATTAGTATTATTATTTAATTTGGGATGAAATCGTTTCTGGGGATCCTGGCGCTTGTAATTGTACTATTAGTTTGAGTAAGCAGTCGACACGTAGAGAATAATGATTTCTCTTGTGTTATTCGCTGACCGCTTACCTTCTTAGACTGATTAAACGCAGTGGTAAAAGAGAAATCGTATAAAACAGGCGGATATCGAGCGTGCATTTCAACCGTAAATCAGCGCGTTCACTTCGCACAGACCACTGCTTCAGTTCTATTAAATTTGCCGACAAAACGCGTTTGTTGCAAACATGATGCCTTATTGCGTTGCAGAAGAATTTAATAACCGTTATCCGTGCTGTTTGAATAAATGGCTTAGTAATACGAGAATTGACGGAATTATTATAGTTCTATTGCGCTGGCTCATGATATAATTATGTCGATACCAGGGATGATTTCTTATGAGAAGTAAGACAGAAGGACTGTGATAGTAATTGGTCATTGTACAAAAAATACAGATAATATTCATAGGTATTAAAGGAGGAATTTATATACCCTTTTAAAGCCTTATATCATAGCACTCTTCCTGTTTCATTGATCATAGTATTACGGTTACTATATTTTAAATATATAACGTTATTTATGGTTCATTTTATAACTATATTAACAAAAAGTAAAATTACGTACTTTTTGTATTCTTAGTTGACGTCCTGTAAGTCTGATTAAACGCAGTGATAAAGAGTAAATTGAATAATACAAGCGGATATTGAGCATGCATTTCAACCGTAAATAAGCGTGCATTCACTTTTCAAAGAGCAGTGCTTCTGTTTTATTAAATTTATAACAAAATGTATGTTGCATTGCATAAAAATGCTTCTTACCGCGTTTAAATAAAACTAATGAGAAAAAAGAAAAATATTAACAATTTTCTGTCTGTCTGTCGGTATTCATCCATGCATCAGCCTATCGCTGCTGGACATAGACTTCCCCCAGGTGCCGCCACTCTGACCGGTTCTGTGCTCTCTGCATCCAGCGGTCTGTCTGTAGTATAGAAGTGAAAATACTTCAGTAGTTTGTGATTGCTGATTATGGAAGTTCAAAATAAGTTAGCAGCCAATTAATCAAGAAGACAGACTTAGTTTTTATGTTTACCACGCTTGTAAATATTTCAAATCATTACTGATAATTTCAAACTAATATTATGACGTCATTTATACATTTTACTATGTAACGAGTACTCACGATTACCGATTTTTATATTCATATATTTCGAGTTTAAGTGTCGCCACAAACCACGCAACTGGTATGAAATATTAGCAATTAAAAATCTTTAATCGTAAGTATCCATTATATAGTAAAATGTAGGAATAATTTATTCGCGATTAACGATTTTTAATTGTTAACATTACAAGTTCAGCCGTGACCACAAGCCATGTCACTAATACGAAATATTGGCAATTACAATTTTTTATCGTAAGTACCCGTTACATAGCACAAAATAGAAAAAAATATTAAGATCTCCTTGTCGATGCTAGATGGGCTATAAGCCAATCATAGGCTTACAACGACGTGACAATTGGAAAGCGGCCAAATAGTTGCTTAGCTTAGGTTTGATACAGTGTTAAACTTAATAGACGTAGTGATTTAAAAATGTGTAACAAATTTAGGGAGTTAATAAAGCAATGAATAAAGAAATAAGATAACTAACGCAGACGTATGAACTAACTTGCGGATTAACTTAGAAGTAGATTATAGGGACATACGTAGTCTTTCAATTCTTTATAGCTTTATTCTCTTCAGAATGTATTTATTTCTCTTACTATTTTTATTATCATGTGTGCTTATTACCCAACTTACCTTTTTTGAATAGTTTTTTCTTATAGTTCTACACTAGGATTTTCTGTGTTGTCTCATGATCACATACAAGATGACACACACACAGGCGCAGAACAGAAATCATCATTCAAATGTTTGCCTTTCCGGGAATCAAATCCGGCTCTGCGTATCAGGTATGTTAACCATTGCGCCATTGTTGAACTTTAAAGGTTAACCTTATGCTCTTCGCGTCATAAACTAAACCAGAATCCGTTTTACCGCTGCAAACAAAGGAGGAAATCCAATTAGCATACTGCACCAGGGGTTTTCAATAACGGTCTCATAAAAAAGCTACCAAATGCGTATCGAACTACGCACAAGGTAGGGTTCCGTATAAATAAAATAACTAATATCATTCTTTATGTCAAAAATTTAAAAAAGATATAGGTTTAAATATTGTCGAAAGTTATTTTCATATTACGTAAATTTTTCTACTCATTCTATACCATAGGACTATGATTAAGGGAAAACAGTACAATTATTTATGACTTTAGAAGAATACAAATATTTTAAAGTATGGACTTACACACTTTAAACTAAAACTCATGCCATTTTTGAAGACTGATGGATGAATTTACGGATGAACTGACAGAAAGACGGACGGTTGAACAGACGGATAGACAGGCAGACGGATAAATAAACAGACGGATAGTCGGATATCGGGGCAGATGGATATGACGAAATTATAAGCTTTTTGTTCGTTAACCATTTTGCGATGGAGCTCTAAAAAACGCAATGACCATCCAATACTGCGATACCGACAGAAGCTTTACAACTCGCGTTAAATCGCGACCGGCGATAAAACTGTTATAAATCGATTCCGCCTGGTTAAAGAATTAAATGGATCGTAAAAATTAATAGGTCTCTGTCGTGCGGGACGAGCCGGCGGGGTACCGGTGGAATGGCACTTTCCAAGTTTATGAATTACTTGGGAACTTTATGACAGCTTTGTCAGGCTTGGCTTTTTCGGGCGTCACGTGTTGTAGACGGATGCGAAATTGGATTTTTTTAGATAGCGAATGAGAGAAACGTTACGATTTAAGGGAATATTCCCGTGGACATATGAGTCGAGCTTGAGGAATTGTTTCATTTGCTTCAGGGATTTCCGCGACGAATAAAATTTCTCGGCAAATTCGAGGAGTATATCACGTTTAGTGCCGTCCCGACAGGTTTAACATTCTTGTAAAATATTGTCGCACAAAAGGCATTTCTAAATCTTTTTATGTATTCACGCTGGCTTGACGGTAGCGACACATACCAGGCACACATAAAGAAAAGGAAAACATATCACATTGTCGACCTTTAGGGTCTCTCCATACTTGTCTACATGCAAGCTTGGACCGGTCAGAAAAGTATTGTGTCCGACATAATAGTGTCATGACGATACGATGTTTTCAACCGAGATAGGAAGAATGACGTCATTTATATGCTTTAGCCTTTCTAGTAATGTGTTTTATGCGCGAATCGAGTTGTGCGTCTCTATTTGCATAATTGTGATTTAGTCGGTTTTAAAATCCCCTGGAGATGGCTGGACGGTTGGAGGATGGCTGTATGGCGTAACATGTACGAGTGCTCAGTAGTTAAAATAATTGTAGCTATTAGTAAGATATTAGAGAATCATAAATCACGTTTTTGCATAGCCCCTGTTCTTTGCTCTTTAAAACAAACGAGCAATGCGGATCGCGCGTAATCCGCCTTACAAATCTGGACAAGCTCTTATGCTGTAAATAAAGCTTTTTCTGACTTGCTCAAGCCACACTCAAGCGATTCCGCGTCGATACGAGTATATGGGGAGACCTTTATTCCGCGCATTCATTCGACCTCCCGCCGAGCTCTGCACGCCCGGTGAACAACTACTGGTGGCGAATGAAATGTTTTTAAACATGTTCAAAGCGGAAAATCTTAAAATGGCGAAATGACTTTCATGGCCGGAAATCTTTTACTTTTTGCACTTTTTAATACACGAGCCAGCTGGTAAAAGGCAATGTGCTAACAAAAGGTAAATATCAAAACTACCGATCACACTATTACACTTATTTAATGCATAAAAAAATAATTATTATTTGAGGTTTGTGAAATCGAGATTTTTAATTGCAGTGTTTCAGTATCTTGGTAAATGAAATAAATTGAACGTTCGTCTTCTGAAGGGTTTTTAACAGCTATTTCAAAATTTTGGGGGGTATAAATAATCTGCTCTATTGTCTTCCGCTTGTGGCAAAAGAAAAACCAATTTGAGTAGACACCGATACGCAAGAATTGTTTTAGGAAAGGGGAATGGTATTTCGTTGGTCAAACCATACCTTGCACAATATATGTAGACTAGAACGGGTATTTTACTAGTGTTCATTCGTAGTGTTTTTGCAGGCAAAAATCGTATCTAGTAGTTGAGAATCGGTCGTATGTGTACCAATTTTTGTAGGACGAAATTTTCTTCCGACACTTACATACGTTGCTTAAAATTACAACATGTTTCATATTTGTTGATTACTATCAGACACATTAAAAGTGGTCGTCTGCGGTTAAATTTAGGGTCAGCGCTAACGGACTGAGTACCGGCGAAGAGCCATTTTGGGGTCGGAAAGTGCAATAAGCAGTCACACGGTTATGGGTAAGTCGCGACTTTCGAAACGGAAATCGTCGCGCGATTTCGTGTACCTTACACACAGACGTCGCGCGACACAGAGCGTCTCCAAGCGACTCTCGACCGCCTCGTAAGTCTCTTACTGTAATTATACTTCATTGTTTTACATTTTTATATTTGAAGAGTAGCCAACGAACATGCAAGTCACCTATTATTAAATGGTTTCAGCGGTTTAGGACATCGTTACATCCACGTCCAACCTCAAATTAGACTAATTGCCTATCTGACGTCCTGCACAGAAGCGTTGCTACTCTTGAACACTGAGATAATTACATATCTTGTAAATATAGCCGGCATCTGCACCTTATCAACCGAAATAATTGTTTTGCACGAACATTGCTTTATGGTGACTGACAAAGGCGGCAGTTGTACCTCTCCAATAGAAAATTAACTTGTATCACCTGTGTTTTAGCTTGATAAATTTATTAAAAAAGTACTTTACTTGAATTTACATTGTCAGTAAATTCAGCTTCGCCTGTACACAATCCGTCGGCACTGAGCCTTAGAACGAAACTGCTGCAGGCACGACGTGACGCGACGAACATTCATTGCGCTGGTTTATAATGTGGCCACACCCCACACCGGCTTTGGAAGGTCTTGACATTGGAGCATGCCACGGGCAATACCTATTTCGTAACTCCCTTACCTACTTATCAATAGTCGAAATCTATCTAAAACAATGAAATATGTTAGTTAATAGTATCAAGCGTTACCTTGCAGTAATCAAGTTATTGTTAAAAAGTACTTTGCAACAATCCGTTACCAACTACATACATACATATGTATTTTTACTCTTTTTACTTTTATAGTGCCTGCATTGAAATATTTGTATATCATCACCATTACAATACAGTAAATTCATGAAATATATGTAACAATTAATGATAGAAACTTTAAGAATATATTAATTCAAAATACATTTATTCCTTAATACCTTTTTCCCATGGCTCTAAACACACAAAAGTTTAACGTACAAAATTTCATCTTCTAGGCTCATTTTTACCTATGTAAAGGTGCAATTTTCAAAAAAGTTCTTTCTTAGTGCTCCTCTTTCTCCAATCTTTGAACCAAATGTAAAAATAATTTATATTTGTATCCCTTACTTAAAATTAAAAAAACTTCTTCTATAGTAACTTGCATACACTATTTCAACCCTTTCAAATTTTATTTTTTAAACAAAAGGTACTCTCTTTCTGACTGAAATGATAACCACTCTAGTGTGTCACAGTGTATTCCGCAACCGCACCTGTCCAACCGAATCAAGACGGATTACGAGGGTGGCGGTGGTACCTTCCAGGTTGAACGATAATTCTATCACCTATCAAACTGTATACGTTTTTCATCTATAGCCTGTCGTATAAGTATTAACTTGAAAAAGAAAGTACCACGAGACCACGATCGTGTATATCCGTGTATGGCGAGCATTCGTTGCGCTTTGTCTACAACGGACACACCCTACTTCTGGCCTGTTTTGTTAGTCTAAATATGTATATATTTGTTCATGTTCCATGATAAAAAAGTAGTTGTTTTTATGTTTATGTAATCTATATATCTATATACAGACTTTATTTAGTTAACGTTAGGCTTTCATTATAATTAGTTTTAAGATTTTCATTATTGTAATTAAGATAGATGTACGTATATTATTCTGTTAATGTCATTTTGTTTATTTAAATTAAAAATATATATATTTTTTTCCCTCAGTACTCCTGTTTAAGTATATGCATTATTACTTTGGAGGACTAAGAAGTGGTCTCGCTTTTAATCGTAGTCGGTAACCGCACCTCTCCAACTGAAACACAAAATTGCTTCAGGTTCGATTATGAGAACGCCTATATCACCTGCTCGGTAGAACTATTATTCTACGTACTGTTAAAATACAATTAAGAATTGTAGTCACCTATATGGAAATAAAAAAACATAATTATTTTAATTTTTATGTATTTATAACATAAAGATTAATATATTCAGGAGTAGAAAACATTTAAATAATATGAATATTTCAAAAGTGTACCGGATGTTTTTGTTTCATACAACATTTATTTCACTTTGCCTGAAACTTTAATGTGTTACTTACATCACTGTCATTCTAAAGGTGCTATATGCTATGCATGCATAGAATTCTCTTCGTGCTAAATCTACTCGTCCATTTCTTGTAATTTTGTGTATGTACAGTTCCTCATTACTGAACTCTATGGTAGGTACAAATAAAAGTATAAATAACAGGAATAGACATAATAAACGGCGGAGTTTAAATAAACGTTTTCCTTCAAAGAAATTGTTTCCGCCTGCGTCTTATTATAACTCCATATCTGGGTTGTATTTAATAACATGTAATTAATGCTTATACGTCTACCGAGAACTGAAAATAGCACGCCAATAGCGGTACGATAGTTTCTAATGCATGGTGGAAATCGACTTAAATTGTATATTACGTGACAATCATCTCTATCTGTAAATATTATAACACAAAGTCCCCCGTCATGTCTGTCTGTCTGTAAATTCAAAAAGTACTAGACGGATTTTCTCACAGTTTTGAATACTAGGTAGAGTGATTCTTGAGGAAGGTCTTGGTGCATATAAATTAAGACCTTTTTTATGTGAGAAGAGCAGCAAACGAGGATGCATACCATCTGATCTAAGTAGTCGCAGTCCATAGATGTTCACGTACAACCACAAACACTACTGAAATCCTATCTGAGCTCGAATGTACATACTTTGCTACTCCTGAGGACGAAGATGATCGCCACGCTTACAAGTGTAGCCGACAACATCTCTCCAACCGAAACATAAGTATTGCTTTACGGCGAATTTTGATGACGTCAAGTACCTCCCCGGTCTAACTGTAGTTCTCCCAATTTTAAGCACGCTTGCTGTTCAAATAAACTATGTATCCTGTGTCGTACAGTAAATGCGTTCACTCGAACACTTTACCCTTCTTTTGAACGCGGGTAAAACAACAAACACTCCACAATTCAATTCGGTATGCAGTACTAAATTTCGTTTCGTTATCAGTATTCAACAGTGACACTCATTGTCTCATTTTCATTTTTAAATAATTCCACTTATGTTAAAAGACGGGCTTATAGCGATAAAAAGTTGAGTCGACGTCGGATGAGCTGTGTTTGAATAATTTACACTTAAAGACATCGAAAGACGGTTCTCCGTTGAAAACATGTTACGTCTTACAAATTTACAACATCGTCCTTACGTATAACGGAATAGAGTTCAAATTTGATGTTAGAAATATTATTCTCATGAAAAATAAAGGTTGCGCTTAATATCTCGCGATCTGAAGCCGTCACAAGAGGTTTTCTTTATTCGCAACCACGTCTAAACGTCAGTTTATATTGCGTTAGGGAATCCTTTTATTTAGTGACGCGGAATTGGTTTAAGAAGTCTGAAGAGACATCACATTAATCGCAGATAACGTTAATCTGTACTGGCTATAGATATAACAGTACTATAAGGAAGTATGGCTGTATAAGCCCATTATATAGGTAAACATATCTTTATATATATAATTCCTCTCTGCTGTGTGTGTGTGTGTGCTGATTTTAATTCAAAATCAAACATTTTATTTTATTGTAAGGTATTTACATACACTTAATTAATGTCAAGGGTACAATGTGAAATCCGTACATCGGCTTTGAGCGCTTGGTGGCTACAGTTAACCGAGAGAAAAAAGTCCACGGAAAAAACTCGTCACTCTTTTTAAATCTGCCCTTCATAAATAAACATTACACATTAATGAAATTCTATGTGTGTCTTCAGGTGGATCTGAGAATGGTTTAGATTTTTAAGACCCAATAGGTGGCACTAGAATCGCCTGGCAAACTTTCTGCAAAAATGATTTATAGATTTTTTTCAGAGCGGGCAAAAGTCTGCTAAGCCCACTAGTTCTAAATATAAGACACAGATAATTTTATCTATCTACATATATCTAAACTATATATAAATAAAATGATACATTTCTGCCGTTACGTGCGCGTCACTCGAAAACTGAAACATATTTTGACTTAATAGAAAATAGTCAGTCACAGATTTTTTTACTTCAGAAAACCCGGAACGGGTACCTTCCGCCACGGAGCCGACGGAAGGTTATGTATGTGTTATCAGGTTTAAAGGTGGGAGAACGATAGCTCGACCGGGGAGGTACCACCGGTCAATGTTAGCCAAAACAACGCTCAAAGTCAATTAACAGACTTTACATGGAAATTTCGATATTTCATAAAGCATGTTCAAATAAATTATTTGAATTTTGAATTAAGATTACATACTAGATTACCGCTATCGAGCGTTAAAGTGTCTGTTATACAAACAAGCGCGAAGCTAAATAACTTTTAACATAACATCAATCATTCGACAGATTGATGAATGGTCCAGAGGCTGACATTAATGATTTTTACGCCCGCATCGCTTACATTTACCACGGTAATTACGTCTCGAAGTGGACGGAGATTGGTCGAGATTACGATAAAGGTTTTTAGTGTATACGACACGATAACGTTACGAGCACGTCACGTTATATCAATATCAACGTTTTGATTTTTTTTGTTATTTTTTGCATTAATTATATTTATTAATTGAACATTTACAAAGCGTATTTTACGCTACATTTACATTATCTAAAACAAGTATTTGTGTATGCGTAATGGATGTCTGAATAAGTTTGCCATCATGCCTGACATGATGAAAAAACAGTCAAACACGTTTTTCTAAAGACGGCTACTCTAGTTACAACATGTAATATATTACTATAGTATACGCAAGTAACAATTGATATTATTATAATGAACTACGTAATCAAGTTGTTTATACGTAAAAAGATGCAAATGATTCTTAGCAAAGAAGCATGCACACCTCCTGATGTTAAAAAGTCATTAAAGTCTATGGATATCTTAATCCAATCTCAACCAGCACCGAATTTATACATTTTACTAAATTATACATTTTATTAAAAAAATATTTAGTTTATAGTACAAAGTCTGAAGACTAAGTTGGTTACCATATTTAGGCGGATTATGAGAGCGACGTTGTCAGCTCCCGGACGAATAGGTTTACCACCTTATTTATGTGAGAAGAGGAGCAAACGAGCATGCAAACCACATGATGATAAGTAGTCGCAGCTATCTGAGCTCGGACGTAGATGCGTTGCTATTTCTGAGGACTAAGATGGTCGCTTCGCTGAAATAGTAGCCGACAATCGCACTTCTCAAACCGAAACACAAGTAATGCCTTACGGTGGATTATGAAGGCTATAATATAGAGAGAACTATAGTTCTCGCACCTTTAAATAAGGAGAAACTCAAGCTCATAATAAAAAGATCCTTAATAACTTTAAAAAGAATATTATAATTATAAAGTCAGTTCCACTTAAAACGAAGTTGAAGTACTCGCGTGTAGCAACGTATCTTCAATCTTAGACTGGACTTCAGTCTTGTTCAATGTTGGATGTGAAAGTCCATAGGTTGAAGCAACTATTTAAGATATACGGAATGTATGTAAAAACTATGAAAAAACGGAATATAAATTAATTCGAACGAAGAGAAAAGCTCTATTTTTTTAAATTAACGGGATTTTCATTCACACGTAATAAGATTCGCTGACGACTTAATTCAAATGTCTTTTGTAAGATGTTTCCCAACAAGAAATTAAAATACATCACAGCTATTAAAACTTCTAGAAGTTAAAAATAAGTATGACGTCAATCGCGGCGTAGCCAAACTAAGGCTCTATAAATAAAAATACTTTTGTAACCACTTTATCGTAGCCTCGTAACTTATAAAAGGTTATCCGCAGTAAAAGATCGTTACGTATGCGTCGGAATTTCATTAAGTAGAAGGAACATAGGACAGCTTAACGAGTTCCCCAGGATCGTCCCGTCATTTTATGTTGTTTAATTTAAATATATACAATCGGAAAGCCTTATCATCGTGTACTCTGTCCACTACGTTATTTGCTTCTTGACAGCTTGTACGAAGTAGACGATATAACATTGTATTAGTTTGTAGCAAATTGTTCTCCATACAATATACATATATCCTGATTATAATGCCTTCTTAAGGTTATGGCAGCGTTTAGAGTTGTGGGAAATATATATTTATATATAGTTGTGTATTTTTCTATGAAGTATATAATATTATTTCTTCTACTCGTCAAGTTATTGTATGCATTTTACCTCGGTGAGTAAAAAAAAACACTTATCTATGCTAAAATATAATAAATAAAAATTATAAAAACGACTAAATAGAAACAAAATATCAAGATAAGTGAATATTTAAATTTACAAAGTTGTAACAAATGCAACAAGTCAAGAAAAAACTTTTAAAACGCATTTGGAATCTACCTTGGTCAAACTGTTCTACATAAAGATGGTTACACGTATCAGGTATGTAGTGACCATCAGGACTGCGTACTCATTTGCTAGTTGGATTTTATCTATTTCATATGGAACTAGCCCAGCCCAGCTTCGCTCGGATAGTGGAGTTTATTACTTACATTATTTTTCTTTCATACATCCATCCAGTTATTACCTAGATGGAAAAACTAACAATTAGAAACAACTATTTAGAACGACGACTGAATTACTATATTAAATTTACTATTTAATTTCTCAAAAAATCCTCAGGATTTTTTCTACCTATTGTTAAAAACTGTGGGAAAAATCGTCCAGTAATTTTTGAGTTTTTTTTTTATTGTGAAAGAGTAAGAAACGGGCTTGCAGGCCACCTGATGTTAAGTGGTCACTACAGCCCATAGACA
>DWON01005218.1:0-15171 GCA_018251015.1 Phocides pigmalion okeechobee | reverse complement strand
GACCACTTAACATCAGGTAGCCTGCATGCCCGTTTGTTACTCTTTCATAATAAAAAAAAAACTTGTTTTACTTGTACTTCTTTCGCGTAAATGACACATTATTGTAAATCTAATCAAAATTTAACCAAGTCAACGAAAAACAGAGGAAAGTAAGTATCTACAACATTTTATTTCAGCATCTTGCCACAGCATAGAATTGTGAAATTTAACACAAGCTGATTATCTAAATCTAAATTTCTAATGAAAAAAATAATAGTCTTATAATTCTGTGCAAAGACAACTTTATATTTCACAAACTTAACTTACACCTAACTAAATTAATTTTGTTACAATAAAACGGTGTTAAAAACTTGACAGAAAATATATTAATTTAATGTTACGATTAAGTATCTACGTTTAGTTAAGCGAGCATTACTATAAATAGGGTATTTATCAAAATAGAAAGGCCGTAATCCGAATGTAAATTATGTAATATTACCACAAAAGAAGAAGCGCGGGCATTGCCTTTTTAAACTGGTTTTATAGATGTATACGATATCACTGCATACAAATAATCTGTATCTTACCAGCGACTATCTAAAGATTAACCGTACTATATCTTAATTACGAAATTGACAATAAATGTTATTATCCTCGTCAACTTGTTTATACATGTGATAAATAAGTTGTCACATTTTTTTAAATATCAGTACAACAGCATAATATACCATACTGCTTACAAAATTTAAAGCAATATAAATTAGTTGTTTTTCCATTAGAAACAAGGAAATATAGTAACTAACTGCATTTCATGTTATAGATATAATAGTAAGGATTAGAAAAACGTTGACAATATAATAATAATTATAATAATATAATTACGAATTATTTATAAATTATTCGTCTATCTATTCTATCGTTAATTTACAACGATTTTATTCGCACCAAACACATATTTTGTCTTTTGTTCTCACATTTGCATCTCACGTTAAATTCATACTATTTTTAAACGTATAAGTAGTTCTCGACTTACGTCGTTTCAAGTTACGTCGAACATTGTTTTGACACTATTCCTCAAACATACGTCAATTGTTTCGACTTCCGGCATACAAGAATTCACTTGTCGCGAGTAGAATTGATAGAATTGATATAGAGGATATAGGTAGAATTGATAGTTTCTTTAAGACAAAAGTTTAATTTACTATTTCTCTTTATTAATTTAGATTATTAAAACTTTATCATTATTATTAAAATTAAAAACCCACAAATACCAAAAATAACTACCAATATCATAAGTACATATATTATAAATTACGTATATCTTCTACTATAAATGCAGTTTTTTTTTGAGTCTGTGCGGATCTTAAACCTTGAGTTTTTCGATTTACGTCGCGTATTTAGAGAACCTAACATGCCGTATGCACGAGGACTGCCTGTATACCATATGTTATCTAAGTACAACATCCTTTCAACCGTAAACTAAAACCAGTTACAGTGTTATCATAGTGACATTGTGATACGCAAAATACATACACAAATAATGAACTAATAATGAATTTCTCGTAATATCTAATTAAAATAATCGCTAACCGCAACATTATTGACGACAAACCCGTTTCCCTTTGTTATCCAAGTAGTATTCTACGTACATTATCATAGTAGTGCAATGGAAAATAGTTGAAATAGTTATTTATACGTTGTAATTATTGTAGTAACATATAATAACACTAATGATACTGGATATTATTTACACGTACGTAGAATGCATATAGGTATTATTATTATAGCTTGAGATGTTATGGGAGAGTAACAAGCTAGCGTAGGTACTACACAGGAATGGACTGGACTAACAGGACTGGATCCCTGAGTGCCTATTTAGATGTATTGTAACTACATAAGGCTTCTTGGTTCTAAATGTAGCGATAGCACCTCTCCAATATAAACATAAGAGATACCTTACTACATAGGTTGAGAGTGAGAGATCGCATCTATTAACTTGTGACAGAACTTCTGTTATGTTTGGATTTCCGTCTTCGTCTTGGATTTGGGAAAAGCAGGGTTTAACGTTTATAAATATATTGGACGTATTACAATTATTTATAATTATACTGATATTGCCACCTGTTATATTCTTACACTATCACCCGAATTCCTTTCACGATATCTAAAAAATTTGGAGACGTGAGGATTTATATCACTAATAGCGATAAATTTAAATAAAATTTATCTCCATCAACTTACTAAGACAACAACTATAAAGATATTGTTGAACTTAGTCAGTACTCACCAAGGACGCTCTGTGTATTTCACAGAAGCTGCTATCTTTACGATCGACTAACAGCGTTAATGCTGTTAAGGCGATCTAATCGCTTAAATATACAACCTGAACTGCTTAGCCACTACGATAACACTACCAGATGTGAACTTATGATAACTCTTTTAACAACTCTAAAAACATATATTCAACTACGTAGTAGACATAGCTAGGGCAGTTCAATCTATGTTAGGTGGCATTGCTTTTAGAATTATTTAATGTTTTGTTCGATTTAATCTTTTTTCACACTTAATGCTACAAAATCAAGAATCCGCAATCGAAGTAACATTTAAAATTGCAATTGTAAACATTTAAAATAAGATACCTCCTACCCGATTATGCCTAGTACAACAATCCTTAGCCCTTATAATAAATGAAAAAAATATAGTATTAACATATTGTCATAAAAGAATTATCTTATTTCATAAATCGTATAACAAAATTGAGAAATCGCTGTCACATCTGAAGTGCGGCGCATAGAAAACCGCACAGACAGCTTGGAAACCGCACTCCGCATCCGGCGAAACCGTACTTAAAGGGAATGAAAATGTTGTATGTAATGACACAGAATTGGACAGTTTAGTCAAAGTCCGGCCTTTCCCACGCGGTCGCAGACCCGCAGCCACTCATGTGTTAAATGTATTACACATGTTCCGTTCAATACCATTAAAAGGCCACTATGCAAACAAGGCGATTAATAGACCTTGACTTACGAATACGTTCGAGTTTGAGTACGGTTTCGATTTTATCAATACTTCGAGGACATGATTAAATTTAATAAGCTTCATAATATATTAAATTATGAAGCTTAAAGAACATTAATTTTAAATAACAGCGAAATCTGTGATAGTTAACAAGTGAAAAACTTTACAGTTTAAAACGAATATAGCTGTTAATACCCATCGATTTATCCGAACATCAAAATTACATAACACTGAGTTTCTGCAGAACAAACTGAAACTGAAATTATTGGGAAGTATATTCTGTTATTGATAGCCGCAGATAGATTTATATTTTTCAGAAAAACAGTAGATGCCTAATGAGGTGTAAGGTGTTAGTCCAAAAAGTTAACAGTAATAACTTATATTTTTTGAATGACGCTTAAACAAGTACTTGGTTTGAGTACGTTGTCTAAATAAATAAATTGGAATATCATAATGGTTAGTGACACACATTAGCAGTGTTTTTTTGCCGGTCCTCTATGGGTTAAACAAACCATGGAGGAGTGTAATCGAGTGTGGAGTGGTCACGAATACGGTGTCACGCTCACGCCTAGACATTGCGCAAACTGATCTAATGTTTGATATAACAGCAACATACATAAACAATGTAGATATCGGCGCGAAAATTATTGTACTCATACAAGCGTGAACTTGGCAGTAATCAATTGACATCCGAAAGTAATTATCCAGTTAATTAATTATGTTATACAGTTGATTTAAGATTAATCGAAGTATCGATGCAGTGGTAACTAAAATTGATTGCAATTCATTTTTCCAAATTATTGAATCGTGTCACTTGTTAAGTTTGAAATCGGAATTATTATACTAATTTTTAAAAATGTTTACATAATTCTTTTGTACAACTTTTTGTTATTTGCAAGATTTGCAAGATAATTAATTAAAAAACTTATAAAATGTAAATATTAAATTTCAGTTTACAGATCTCTAATGTGCAAATGCTTGAGATACTATAAACATAACGCATTTTAAAAAGCATTCATTGCGAGTATTTGCTGACATTCAACTTTTGACAAACAAAGTTTGTTGATTGTCGGTCATGACCAAATGGCATCGGTAACATGATTGTTATATGCAAATTGAAGTCTAGTACTTTATTGGCTTGTCTATAAACTTAGGTTTGGCAATGTGGGCGGCTTGTGCGTTCCACTTCGACACCACACGTGGGCTCACATGATTCAAGGGCGAGTTTGGTAAGATGGGCTTTAGATTGATAGTTGTTTTTAAATAATTTACGAAGGGACTGCTTTTGGCAATTGTAAAGTTAGAATATTAAAACTTTGATGACCTCTCTAATCCTTTATTATTCTTCATGAATATCTTCTATCAAATTGTTGCGTAATAATAAATAAGGCAACACAAAAATTTCAGACAAATCATTTATTTATTAAATACATAGTATATTTTTTATGAATATTTAATTTTGATTAATTTTTATTTCCAGCTCTCCTAATTTAAATTGCACTTTTTGTTCCAATCAGTTTAATACATGTTTTTTAAATGCGTATTTTTTTACAAAAATGATCTATACCCTATGCTGTACTTTGCTTCAAATAACAAATATTTACTTTGTTTATGTTATGATAAGACGTTCGGAATAAAAGTCTAAAAAATAATCTATTTTAACGAAAAACTAGATGGACTTTAATAAACTACACTTGATCTACATAACATATGAAGTACAAGGAGATTAACCCGCTATGTACGGCAATCTATTTAACACATAATTATGGAACGTACATGTTTACTTGAGTGATGTCCATTAGATGTCCATGCTAGATTAAATGCAAAAACCATTTAAAATAAGCTCTTCATTTTTGTTCTGCTTCAATTTGTAGATACAGATGAAACGTTTCATTGGTGGTAGAACCACCACGGTCAAGGTACCATCACAGACCTCTCAGTCTCCTCTTAGTATTAGACTTGTATTTTGATTAGATAGATGTGGTTGCCTACTACATTTACAAGTGACGTGATCATAATAGTCCTCACAAGTAGCGATGCAATGAACAGGACATTAGTTCTGTTTGAGGTCGGTTGTGGATGTCGATAGGCTGTAGCGAGCTCTTAACAAAACGTAGTTGAATGTGATTCTTTTCAGATAAATGTAGGTTCAGTAAGTACCAAAAGTACGAACAGTTTAGATTTTTTACATTATACGTTACAAAAAGCGGGATCCCAATAAATAATAATTTGGTATAAGCATAACCGCTTCTGTTTGATATGCAAAAGGATATTTGAATAATGCCCAGTCATGCAATTTAGTATATAATAGTTTCATAATTGTACATTCATTTGTACCAACTAAGCCGATACTTGTAACTATACATATATAAAAGAGGAAGATGACTGACTGATCCAGAGAACAACATACGGCCGAAACAGTTCAAATTAGAATTATAAAAATGTAATTTGGTTATTCCTGTAACGTAAGTAAGAATTAATGAAGAAAATTATAAATTAGACGTGTATGGTATATTCCAATGTATTGTAATATCTAATTCTTCACGAGCAGAGTCAGGGGCAAAAGCTAGTAACATATATGAGACGTTTTTAATAAACCAACAAGATATATGCATCACCGACGTGATTAACCGTCGGAATGGTATGCCATTTATCATATACTCGTACCAATCCATGTCAATCTGAGCGGGGGTTTGACGCAAGAACCGATATTAATACGCATCGATAATGTGTTCTTAGAACCCTTAAGAGCTTTTAGCTTTAGACTGTTGCGGTCATGTTCAGATTTACCTGTTAAAATTCAAGGTATAAAAACCTAAGTCTCCAATCAAAACAGTGTTTTATTTTTATACCTTCTTAGAACAAATAATATTTAATCATTTGTGCTGTATCCCACAAAGGTTTGTTTTTTCCACACAGCATGTGTACGTCGTACAATACATACATTTGAGATTAATTACCTTTAAATACTCAAGAGATTCAATTAAACAAAGGCTTTAAACCTTGATAATAAACCTCAATAAAACATTGTGTAGTGATATCTATTATAATAACAGATGCAGGAGTGAATTCCAAATAGCTAATTAAGTTAAAAAGTAAAAAAATCATTGTTAGTATTTCCCTTTAAATATGTATGTATCAATATATGTGTGAATCAGTTAATCTGGGTCTATGTAGCAATATGTATTAAAAATATCGTGATTGGGAGTACCCAGTAATTTTGTAATCATTTTTCTGTGATGCAATTGATTTAGTTGACTCTATAAATCTTACTGACCGACCTTCGTATAAGATGAGTTTTCTAATATCAATTTAAGGGCTTGGAACATTCACAAATAGCAGGTTATTATACAGTACTAAATATTTGGTAATAATCTCATTATGGTTCGATTGCGAAGAAACCATTGCCTTCTAATTACTGTCTTTCAATACCGCTGTTTGGGCTTTGTGTTTAGATTTTGAGAATAAAGAATATAATTACCAATTGTTTAAAAAAAATGATGTAAGGATTTATAATGGGCATTTGTTTTTACCACAATTTTATTTCATTTAAGCTAGCTTATTTAAGTTCGTTTCAATTTGAATACTCGCTAGATATACATACACATATAAAATTGGGAAGATGTTGACGCGATTATAGTGTATTAGAGTTGATAGTACATAAAACTTTCGAAGTATGTGTAAATTTTTGTCACACAAGAATTATCTACTATTACTGGTTTAAGTTATAGGGATAAAGTGTATATATAAATTAATATTTTATTAGCATCTGTAAAAACTATTTATATGCCTGAACGTAGATTCTACACTAAGCTTAGAACATTATTCTACATTATGTTGTGCAAGTACTAAGTAAAACAGAATTGCATTTTGAAGTGATATAAAATACGGCCACGGTTGGATTTTCCAAATAGTCCTCAGCTTTATGGGGGTTTTAGTACTGTGTGTGTAAACTAAATTTGTATGAGGAATGATGTTGTTTAAAAGCCTGCAAAGTGTTAAGTGGTTCTAAGTTGACTGTTTGCAATTATTTGTGTATCTATATATACTAATTTGTAGTGTTTTGTAACTAACGTGCCTGAGTTTTCTGCTGGTGCAATACAATAAATTATGTGGTAATAAAACAGTGCACAATATTTTTTAAGAAACTTTTGACGAACACGGCAACATCTCCCAAAAATAGCCTACGTTGCTCTAAAGTTCTGATAAGTTAAAAAGCATTTGGAAACCTTTAGACTTTGGAGGGATGGGCCTGGATAAAGTGGTGCCTGTTACGAGAGGCCTGTACTCAACATTGGAGCTTGAAAGTCTGTTGAATGGATGAAAGTAACCATGCCACGGTGTTTTGTACCAATCTTTATCAAAAGCCCAAAATTTTATCTCCCTATAAAATTGGAGCACCTGTAAAAATGTGGGCTAGTGAAAGTCATCAGTAAAAGTAAACGGTCAAGTAAAATGTGTCGTTTAAATGTAGGTCGTTGTAAGATGTACATAATGGAGAAGGTATATAAGTTAAGCAAATAAATATATTAATTAAATATTGGAGTTACACTGTACATGCATAAAAATGATTAATTTCTATACTTATCTCATGATAACAATCATGTTTACTACTTAATTGAAAAGGTAAGTTAAAACTGAACGTGTTTTGCCAATGCAAACTATAAATTAAATGCAAACCCGAAAATAAAAGAGCTATAATTAACACGATTGGCAATTAGAGGTCTAGCATGCGTTGACCCGACTGCCGATAAGAGATAAGGTCCAATTGGCACTAATTGGGACACGGTCCAGCGAGCACAGATGGGCCGATACGACGGTATTGACTGGCACGCCGTGTTTATTTGTCCATTAATCACACCTGTACCTGCACTAGCCTTCCACCCGTGACTTCACTACACTTTATTTACAGAACTCATTCTGAATGTTAATAAACCATTATTTAAAAGAATAAAGTACTTGTTAAACAAGAGAATAATAATAATTATCCTACAACAAAATACTGCTTCTAAAAAAATAATACTGCTTCTTTAATAGAAAATATGTGTTTAATAATATTTCTTAATATTTTGAAGTATTTATGTCTTCCTATTAAGTAAATAATCTTATATCACACTCCTAAAAAAAAAATATTTTTGGAAAGTTCAATTTAATTATAGTTTAATTTGTCTACAATACTTGTATTCTAAAGTTCATCAATGCAAAGCAGATAAACTTAATAAAATCATTTTTTTTAAATTTCAAAAGTTTGATATGTATTAAAAAAATTACTTGTCTTTATTGTTATTTTGCTATAAAAGTTATGTATAGACAATAAGTCTTCAAAATATAACTATATTATACTAGAGACAGACCAATCGTATTGATTGCTTCATACTAAAGAACTTTATACTGTATAATGCCTGAATGAGTTGCTTACTTACGCTCGACTAGCTTGTCGCTCAAAGCATATTCGTACATGTGTATCTATTGATTGAACTTTTACACACTATTTATTTAATTTTCATTTATCATTATGAATATGATATTTTAAAGGTGGTAGAGCCGTTAGAGCTCGCCCGGGCGGCACCACCGCCACCCTCATAATCCGCCGTAAAGCAACATGTTCTTCATGGATTGTGTTTCTGTTGGGGAGTTATGGTTGCCAGATACACATTATTGGGGGCGAGCATCTTAGTTCTCAAGAGTAGGAACATTACAATTATCCGCGTCCATCTCAAATAGAACTTCTGTTCTATTTGAAGAACGGCTGTCTATGGGCTGCAGTGTCCACTTAGCATCAGGTGACCTGCATGCCCGTTTCTTACTCTTTCTTAGTAATAAAAAAACGAAAATATATTTTGCAAAAGCCTTTTCAGTAGTTCATATTAATTAATTAAGGTTTCGGTGTAAGGATGTAGTCAGAATTTCTGTCAATGTATGTACAAATCTTGTGTGGTACTTTTAAATTATATCTAATCTATGCTCATCTGTAAAAGAAACGAAATAAATCATGAATCATAAACCAAGTTCTATTTGTTGTTATATAAGTAAATAAAGCTGATTTAAATAAGTGTTTTTCTTGTGTAAGCAGCAAAGGAACGTACGTCTTTCTTGTCCATAGACATTAGTATCCAAGTCCATATAGGAGAAGAATTTTACCTAAAGCCGATGATTTTGCGTTGCTACCCCTTAGACTTAAAATTAAATGCCTGAAAAAATAGTCTGCCTGAAACCAGAGCATAGTAGCGGAACACTGCTTTAAAAAGGCAGAGAGTACGTTAGTGTTGCCAGCAAAAACGCCACAGTCGAATATTTTTAGCAACCTTTTTATTAACGGTGAATTTATTTGTTAATAAACGAGTTAGTTTATTTGTTACGACGCAAAAAAATACTATTAAATAAATTTATATTTTGTCTATATAAAGCATATTTGAATCGAGAATATGCAATACTGCTCGTTTTACGTAAATGTTAATGTTGATTTTGTCCGAAAATATGTTTTGAAATACCAATTTGACACGACAATATATTATTATCAAGAAGCCACCATCTTTTCATTTGTCTCTATTATTAATGATATTTCAATATAAACACACCAGGCTTCTATACACCATAATTTGATATGGACATCAATACAATGGAGCCTACTTTTATACGCATGCGAGCGACCTTTATACCATTTATCACCTTTCCTACGCGATCTGGATACGTCCCCGCGCGAGTTGCTCGGTTGCGTAACATCATCACCTGTCAATCACGGATTACCATCACAATAGAACAATGCAAATGAAATGCCGAGTGTCGCAGTCGTGGCGACAGTGACACTGTGGCTCTAACATTGTGAATAAACGCTCGTACACACATCATAACATGCCACAGACAGAATAGAACATTTTTCACGCTCTGAAGAATATCTGAAGAGTATTTGATATTCCGACAGCTTAAGAGTATAATACACAGTATTAACTGTGCTCCGCGGTGTCATTCAGCCACATACGCATCTTCAGTCTTGCTTTGCGTATTTTCTTAGATTTTCGGAGAAAACGTTATCAGAGATCAGTTATTTTAATAATATATCTACCAGTTATATATAACCCTGCCTCGTTTATAGGTTATTTCATTTGTACAAGTGTATAAAAATCGTTATGTGGTTTTGAAGATGCAACCGGAGAAAGAAAAAAGGCGGATAACGACGACAAAAAGATAAGAGCTTCGTGCATATCCTATGATAATGTAATTGTTGGGTTTCTGATGTATGTGGACTTAAATGGGTTGCAATCCTTACTCAACATCACATTACACTCTCCTATAGTACTCATCAAAAATAAAATATGGCATTTTTCAGCCTTGAACTGTTTACTCGAGGAAATAATGCATTGCATGCATATCATTTAAAGTATAATCATCCATTTTTTCTAAAACAATGCTAATCGTCTGGGATCTTCCTGAATACCTACATTACGATTACTATAATTACAACAGACATTGTTATACAATGGTGTTGCTGCAACTAATATATTTATATAAAAAATATTGTGTATGCGCTTAGAAGGTATTCTTCAGATATACATATTCAGAACATGAAATCATTAGCTGATATAAAGAGCCGTTAATTTGACGTAATTAATAACGTATTGTACATCGGCCATTTTATATAAAATGATAACTTAGCTACTAATTTAATGTTGCTACTAGCTTCATCAGTGTGTGTTTCATCAACTGTATGTAACTTTCGTTGCTGCGTAAAAATACTCTGGAGGTTTTGTTATAATAAGACATAATTCGTATAATATCAATAAAATTCCATTACAAAGTAGTTATAATACCAGATGTTTAGATGTACTTACTGTAATAACTGCAAGTATTCGATTTATGTACTTAAGCCCAACCAAGCCCACAATCATAAAACATTTAGGGGGAAACATTAGCAGTTTGAGTCAACATTGCATTCTGACCCAAACACCTTTTAACGACCTCACATTTGACATATAATGCAATATATCATAAAATCGTGAAAACTGACAACAAGCTGACGGACTTTAATGAGTCTTACTGTTATTGTAATAGACAATACCTGGGAAAATATATTTCCTTCGAGTAAAGTTAAACATAAGTTTAACTTAGTTAACCATTATTTACATTTGACAATGTTTGTTTTAACCTTTGTGTTCTAAATACTTACAGCTTTACGATGCAGCAAACCTCAAAACAACTAAGAGAGTGTTTAAGATATTTTTACAATGACCCCGAATAAAATACATACAAACTAGATCGACAGTTTGTTATTGCATTCCTGTGCACCCAGTTTAATAAAGCTCTTTTACTTCTTAGATAATTCTCTACTAATCATTATTGCATAAGTATGTCGAAGTATTTTTTATACATCAGTCCAATTGGTCAGAAATGCGACACAAGAAGGGTTAAAATTTACCAATTTTGTTTAATATATACTTAAAAATTCTTAGTATATAAAAGTATAAATTTTCATACATCGTATTCTCTTAAACATTAACGGGGATTTACATCTTATTAACGGTTACATTTCTTTGTTTATTGACTATGCCTCAGGCGATAATATTAATTAAGCCCGCGACTTTGCAGACTTCAAATTACAGAACTTTTTGCTCCTTTACACCTACGTTCGGCTCTACAAAATATCCGCTAACGGTGCTTCTGCCAAATGAGTATAAGTAAAAACTCGGGTCATGTACCCTACCCACAAATTACTTTACCTTGCTACATTCGAAGATGACACAAGTACCAATCAGTTTTTAATCTTATGTTCATAGTCACAAAGATCATGCGACGTGCCCTCTTTATCCGTAAAAACCCTGAAATTAAACTTGATATTCAATTAAGATCAATAAAAACGTTCGTAATCAAAGGTTTTATATACATTTTGGCTATAGGATTACATCGCATTTTTCTGTATTGTACAAACTGAACATATCGAGATTTGCTTGATTGATTTTTTGTTATGTTAAAAATATTATGAAAGCGGCAACCCCCAGTTAAGTTCGGGCAGCTTAAAAAATGAAACGGCTAACAAAATATAGGATATATTTTGAAATATAAATGCCATAATGAATGAATAGGAATGGGTTGAAAATTACATGACGTGACGGTTTCGAAAAGTGTATGTGTGCATAGGTTGTAGTAAGCATTTGATTTCAGAAGAATATTATGTTGCTTATTGTATGAAAAGTAGAATATTGTATCTACTCTCTTACTTTTGTATAAGTGGAACAAATTATTTATACTCGTAACGTAAGTACATATAATAAAAAATAATGAGTATAAAGACCTCAATAATAATAATGTCGATAAAAGGTTAAATAATGTATATTGACATACTTATTGTTAGATATGAAAATATTCGCTTTTAATATTACTTTTTTATTTAAATTACAGTGTTGTAAGATTAAATGATCGAGGATATAAAACGGACGTGACCCAGATTTTGGGATGATAAATATTTTTTGCACAAATACCCAGTTCACAATAATCGTGACTCCGGGATTAGGCTGTTGTCCTTAACATAGAACAATCATTTTGCTTAATTTTTCTACAGTTTTTAGGTGAGTTCATGAAATTTTACCAATTTGACAATGTTCTGTCCTGTATTTTATCAAGTCCTCTGTTCTTTACTTCACAAATAACACTTTATAAACAAATTGCATATAATGCATGAGTTCAATCAAATTTATTTTATCTTCCCATTCGTTTATAAACCAATTTATATAACACTTTTAACGGTGGGAGAACTATAGTTCGACCGGGGAAGTACCACCGCCGCGCTCATGATCCGCCGTAAAACATTACTTGTGTTTCAGTTGGAGAGGTGTGGTTGCCGGCTACACTTTCAAACGAGACGACTATCTTAGTCCTCAGTTTACATGCTCCTTTGCTACTCTTCTCACGTAAAAAAGCACGATTTGATCTATAATATAATAGAAATAAATAAGTTTTATGTGTCTCCAAAACATATTTATTATTACGACAATCAATCAGATGTCTTAAAATGTGTCTTATCTCTTTAGATGTTTATACCTCGACGTAAAGCTTGACTTTCATTATTCTTAATTCGAATCGTAACAAACTACGAAGTAGCAAATACATTAAATTCGTTTTCACCTCTCACAAACATCAAATTAAACAAGACATCTTAATAAAAAAACAAAGTACGTGCTCTTCCGAAATTCTTCTGTTGTTAATGATAGATTTTTGATGAAGATAAATTGTTCAATATTTTATCGTTTATCTTGTCACCATAAACCAAGTGATTAAAGAGTAAATAAATAGATATTACAGCATATTCCACGAACATGTTTTTGTTCTCATTAATATCGACAGACCATATAGGTTTGTTCCATTGTTGAGTCAGGTGTAGCCCCACTGCTCTATCTATGGTGTTAGCTATTCTGTAAAATTGATATATTATCTCGAAAGCAGCACCGCCATGAAATATAGTCGTATGTACAAGTAAAATTAACAGTTGTATCCAAATAATTTAAATGTTTCCAGCATTTTGTAGGGGGATACACCCTTGCCAACGTATATTTTTAAGTTGTACACAATAATATTCCCATTCGAAGTAAGGTTTACGACTACACCAAGATTTGAATTTTTATTTTACAGAATATTTAACTGTAACGAACATCAGACATAAATTGCAACTAACGACGATTATAGATGATTTGTCGACGTAAATCTTGTTTATGAATTACTTGTAATATATGTAGTATGTTCCGTAAAAAGGATAAAGACTTCTTTGTAAGTCAGGAACGAGACAATTATCTTGCGTTAACGATGAAAAAAAATATTGTGAGGAAGACTATATTTCTAAGGGTTTTTGTTTGGTTCTCAAATGACTTGGCCTAAACTAACTTTTTCTGAAAAATACCAACAGTGAGACGATCATAAATTGATGTCAATGTTGATGATGACCCTAGATTAACTGGTAAAAAGACTGTTAGGCAAAAAAGAATCAAACTGCTATATTTATTTGTTTTTTAGCTAAAATATTTCATCTACCTCTATTACAATAATAAAATAAAAAACTAGCCACAAAAAAACGAAGGTTGCGATGACCAAATTGAAGAATAAGAATTGTGATTTTAGCCTCTTTCGTAAAATCGTATTCAGTTTGAAATATTTGCGTCACGCTTGCCCATTTGCCTATTATTATATTTGACATACGACAAATTTTATGATTAATTGGTTGGACGTTGCCTTATCTGTTATTGACGTGAGAAAACGTATTGCGATAAACTTTTAATTCTATTGAACTAAGCGTCCTCACTAATTTGCTTTAATCCGTTAAGACTTGCTAGAGATTAATAACTATGAAAACCGTTCGTTGATAACGTTGAATAAAGTACTTTATTTTTTTATGTGTAGCCAGCAACCGCACTTCTCCAACCGAAACACAAGTAATAAGTAAGGACCGCGGTGGTACCTCCCCGATCGAACTGAAGTTCTCCAACCTTTCAATTAAAAAACAAAAAAAAACCTTTATTATTAAAATTATACGTTGTTTTATAGCTGAAAGTAATTTAAATACACTATTGTTATGAACATGGACATAATTATTTTTGGTGCAAATCAAATATTTACATTTTTGCGCAATCAACAATCTTCTAAATTATTAAATTAAAATTTACTTGAAAATAATTATGCCATATCATGATTTTTAAATTATTTTTTGTATCATTTTTTTTTATTAGAACATATTGTATATTGTCGTATTATCATACTGTTTTTTATATTTTATTTTTATAGCTCAGATAATAACATTTAGTTTAATAGGTGTGACCCATAATACATACTACATTTTAGTTACGCAACAGAGAGGGCTCCGTAACCATTAATCTATCGATGATTCGCAACCATTAATCTTTTGTCTTGGAGTCTGAATAACGCATCCGGAATGCAAAATAATTTGGACAATACAACATAACGATGAACACTTGACCTATCGGAACGCTGACAGCTAACCGTCGGGCGGCACATGATCATAACAAATCGATACTGACACCACGATATGTTTAATCACCAGTGTAGGCTGCTGTTCTTCAATTTGTATATTAACTTTTGTTTAACATTTTATTCTCATATATACAATGATGAAAATCTTAAAACTTATTAAAATAAAAACCTAACCTAAACAATCTAAAGGGAGTCCGTGCCCAT
>DWON01005217.1:0-15172 GCA_018251015.1 Phocides pigmalion okeechobee | reverse complement strand
CGAGCTACACTTATCGGTTCAATTTAAAACCATACATGTGATAAAAGTAAACAAAACATCATAATCGATTTAGAGGTTTAGGAAATTTTATGTGAAAGATAATATAGAAACAGTAGCAGATGCATTTTCAAAAAGGTCAAATTGGAATGCCTGCGTTTCTTATGCGTGTTAGAACATAACAGTGCAAACAATTCCTCCATAAGATAAAAATTATGCTTACATGATAACAAAGTTGCTTGTTTGCTTTATATTGTTGTTTCCTCGAACCTCTAGAGGAATTCGCAACATGCAGACGTATTAATGCTAAAACTTCAACCATTTAGTAATCTCACATAACCATTGAAATAACATTGTTGCGACACATGTTCAAGAACGTCGTATCTCGTACAATACTTACCAATATATGCTATAAGTTTCGCGTGCAGGTTCAATGATTTTATTTCTATATCTACAACTTTTGAAAATAAGGCAGACAAAAAGAGACAAGAAGACAAAAATATGCCTCTTGATCAATAAAATTATAAATCATAAAAAATGAAACGAAGTTATTTAACCCAGAAAAATATAACGTAATTAAAGGTTACTTCGACAAGCAATATTAATTTGTTTGTCTTTTCGGTAAACGTTTTTCGAAATATGTAACGGTTCACATGTTTTTTTACTATGGAAGAATAATGGTGACAAAAACTCCTTAATATAAATTACTTAGGCGGTTAAATATTTCAAAATGCATATCAACGCTCAAACCGAAATTCTAAAAGAATCCGAATGAAAGAAATATCCATATTGAACTACGACGTTATGAACAACCAAATTCTGGATTTAAAGGAACGCATAACGTTTATTTGCGATATAATTTCAAGTTTTTTATGCTTCCTTTTATATTTCGGCACATTTTATGTTCGCTGGAAAGGTCCGTAAAGGTGAATTAAAAAAACATCAACCCGCGACCGATTGCTCCTTCGAGCGTCTCACAAGGAAAATTGGAAAACACCATAATTCCAAGACGAATCTACAATTCTTGCCGTCATTATATGCCATATAAGATTTTCTATTCCAACGATAATACTTCGAAACAATGCTCGCTCCTTGCTCTTAAATTTATGACTTTTACGTATGAATTTGTTTTACCTTAAAAGTATTTCGCTTGTACCAAATCAGGCGTAAATTTAATGACTGCCTTCAGATTTGCATTAATTCAAATCCATTCGCGAATGAGCAACGGAGGTGGCGAAGCATGTAATGTGGTGTTTTCTGGCGAAACAATTAAATTTCTCATATATCGATAGGATTAGGACCAGAATTTCAGAGCAGTGCGGGAAAGATCGAGACTGAGCGCATTAAGCTGAGGCGTATTGGAGCAGATCTTAAATTCGCTCGGTTAAACCGAAATCTTTGCGTCGGTGTTGAATACTCCTCGATCCGAGTCGATCGATATATCGCCCCGAGGGCGCGCCTACCTAGCGGGGCTAAATACAATTTACCTTTGTTATTTTTCGTGTCATTAAACTGCGTCGCGATTTCGAACGCTTGATCGGGATTGCGAACTCCGATGCGAATTGTTTGTGAGCTTTTGTTTCCCACTCCGCTCGCCAGCGACGCGACATCAATTAACATCGGATCTCCCGACTGAATTTTCTTCATAGCCGTTTGGATTATTGTAGGTAGGTTTAAAGCGGAATTACTTCCCACTGTAGAATACAGTTGAATATCGAGTCTTCGCTTTAGCGTTTTGGGTCGACTTTACTAAACTAAACTAATTTCTGACGATACATTTAGCAGATTAGTTTAGGGACGCAGAAGGTTACAAATTTCAATGTCGCACTATCAGTTTGGTAGTAGATATGCTGGCATTTGTCCGGCGAGACCCCTCGGTTGCGTGCTGCTGAACAAATGATGGTGACCACGTCGCAGCCAACCGTTGGCGTAGGCGCTAGTTCATTTGTAAAGCTTTATCGGGCTTGACAAATTGCGACACTCACTATTTTTATGTCGCGGACGATCGAAGAACGCTAGAGTTATGGAACGGTTCACCTCCCGCTTCCATTGTGAAACTTTCATATGGAATAAGTTTTAATACGAACCTCACGAAATAAATGTAGGTCAATTCCGAATACAATGCTTTTGTTCTAAAGAAAAAGACGGTAATACTCGGCAGTCTTTACGACTCATACGTAGTCACAATCTAGGCTTCCAACTTTAGCTTTACATGTTGATTATGCAGCATCATCTAGGTATAAAAGTTCGTGGGAAGACACTCGGCGTTGTGAAGCCTCGCATTCGCTTCCCCGCGTTAATGCACAAGCACGTAGTTTCATGTCGGCGCAGAAAGTTGTGCAAAGTGCACAAAGTGCGCGAACGCCACGGCAAAGCCTTCATTTGTCGGCTCGTGACGTCCGCGTGACAAATGTGGACGGGTCTTTATGTACCTCGTACTCGCACCCAGCCACGCTGCGATTATGCATGACTATGAAAAATGTAACTATGTTTGCCAAACGGTTTTAAACGTTACAATTTGTCAAAAAATATTCGTGTTTTTTTAACTCTATTCCTTTGTTATACTTTGTTCTAACACTAAATCAGGATGAGACATTGCGTGTGCATCGAAACGAGTAGCCATTAATGAAGTTATCTATCTGGTTTAAACTGGTTTTAGCGTAATTTAAAGCCTATGTACTTTCTGTAACGATTCTGCTCGGTAGCGAAATTTCTATTGCTAGAGGGTTAGCGTAGATTGGGTAATTTATACTTGCCTCCAGCCGTCCCCCTTCGGCAAGGGGAGGAAGATACAAGTACCATACTGTTGGCTAAAATTGCTTAATGGATCGATTAAACGTAGGATTTAATTAGAAATGATATCAATTTTCTCCGCTTGTCAATAGCGAAGTGTTATTAGTTTTTAATAATTTCAGTTCCTATGTTTAAGATAAGTCTTTTATTACGTCATTATCGACATTGATTGTCATTAACGATGGTAGATAATGACTACGATGGGGTCCCCAGAAAAGACACGGAATAATTATTACGAAGCTCATAAAATTTGTCCTTCTGTATAATAAGTATTCAATGATAAGCTCCTTGACTTGGCTAAGTATATTAAAATTCAATTTGAGAGTCGAACCGTGAAGCATAACGGATTGTGGACCGATTTCGTCGCCTCCTTTCTTCTACAATTTTGCGATTCATCCGATCTTCAGATAGTATTTGCCCAACTCTCGAATAAAATAATAGCAATCAACGTCAGAATATTATTATAATTGTAGCAATTTAAATTACTTTGTTCTTGTGTTTAAATGTTCGACTACTTTCTCTAACTATTTAATCAAATCGTAACTTAAGCGGAACGTAAATCAGAACGACGCAGTGTATCCTGTATAAACCCTAATGAATAATTTATCTTAATAAAATTCTTGAACTAACAAAGGTATTAAGAAACTGCGCTATATGAGTACGAAATAACATTAGCTTTTGAAACTGTTCTACTATTTAACTAGGTATAGTACTTCTAGTGACTTACAAGTAACTAGGTAGTTTAAGAGACTAAACGTAGTCCATCTGTGAACCGTTAATAACATTACTTTTGCTTGTTATAGGTGGAATGCAAAAAAGCACAGCCGAAAGAAGTGATGCTACCGGCTAACCTGGCGAAGACGAGAGCCGCCGGACGCGGCGCGTACGGTGAGTTGTTAGGTAGCGCCGTGGCCGCCGGCGCAGGCGTTCGGTACGCTCCCTACCCCGTCCATGCGCCGGCGCAGCTGTTGGTCGCAGGCGCGGGCGTGGGCGCGGGAGTGAGCGGCGCGCACGCAGCAGTCTACCGTCGCGCGCTCGCCGCCCTCCGCCCCACGCCGCGCCCGCCGCGCCCAACTCTCGCTCCGCTCACCATCCCGCCCCTGGCCTACTCCGTCTCCGAACTCCTAGGCGCACACGCTCTCGACATCCCCACCATCTACTCTCCCCTCACTCACACCACCATCCCAACCCCTCTGCCCCTCTGATCCGCGATTCTCTTCCAGCAGCATCCTCACCATCCCTTCTGAGACCCACCCCATTTATCGTTTCAAACATTCTGAGTAGCACTTATTGAACTTCGACCTACGCTGCGCTGGCAAACTTTTCCTATCCATTCCTACTTTTCTCTTACATTCCTCTGCTCTCTCGCGTCCTGTAAGCGACTTTTGAATTGTACTTTAAGGAAACTGATAATATCCAAAGTGTCTTATTTTTAGTAATGCCATTAGAAGATCAATTAGTTAGCGGATTTTCGAAATGTGTATCGACATAAATTAGAAAAGCCATAGAGTCAGTTATTATTTAAAAATTTATACATAAATTAATGACATTTTTTCGATCAGTAGAAAAAAATTCTGGAACAATTTAAGTAGGGTTAATAGAGAACAATATTTTTGTACCAGGTAGTAGGTGCTTAATTCCGTTTAATTTCGACATAGATAGAACAAATAGTACAGAGCCTGGTCTTTTTCTCATTTCTTACTACTAAATAGCATTTTATATGGAATATTAAAGAAGGGCCTAAAGGTTCTGCTGATTCTTGCCAGTTTTGCCACATTTCCATCCATGATATGAAACTAATCCGTTTAGCGAAGCAAGTTTATTGTCATTGCGGCTAATTTGGTGAGGTGTTCTAAATAATATTTTCTTAAATGGTATTATATTCTTTAGCTTTTTATTATAAACTAGCTTTACACTCGATGTCGGCTTTTCAAAAATGTTATCAGTGGAAGAAACGAGGTACCTATTAACATTGGATGTTATTATGAGTTTTGTGATACTTAGTTGACTTAATATTTATTTTATTTTGTTAAGCAAAATAAATAGTTTAGGTCAAATTAACCTTATTATGTACCTTTAGTATTTGATTAGATACTTAATTTTGATTTCTTTCCTTACTTTTACATGATTATATTTATTTATTTTGTGCAATGCCAAAAAGACTTAACATAATGTTCACTATTAGTTATATTTAGTTTGTGTTCTAATTTTACACGATTAATTAATTATTTGTTACTGTTTACGGAAGTAAGGTGTTCATAATACAGACGAATTGTATTACGATCGTAGCTCTCGTAAACTAATAGAATTAATTGTATTAACTTATTAAGTAGGTGAATTTTCGTAGAATTTAGATTAATAAAAAACATTTCTAAAATATTTAAAAACGTCTGTTTGTTTAACATGTTTAGATATAGACTAACACTATGTAGAATAGATTAACGATTCAATGGAAGGATATATTATTGTAATCATTGATGGTGATAGAAGTACTAACATACCCCATTGAAATCATATTAGAGGATTTTTGATAGTAGCTTTCGATTAGAACTTTGAATGTTGTGTATTAATGTAATCTAAATATTTATAATCCTATATAAATTATTATACAATTCACATGAAGCATTTTCGCCAAGCAAAATAGTGTCTCACGGCACACTTTCTATCAAGTTTATAATATTATACTCCATTATAAATGTAATTAGCACACATATATAAATGTAAGGATCGATCAATTTATGTAAATGTTTTTACATTTCTAGATTTCATGTGGTCATTGGGTGCTCTTCCTGACGGTAAGTTTCTTCACATTTTATTTTTAAAGCCACTCCATTCCGCTACTTCTACATATCTCGATTCATTGCCAACGTTGGAAAGAATGCTTCCGATATTTAAACGTAATCGAATATTATTCTCTCGTACTTGGTATACCAAAACGGATCTCGTAGGAATTAATTTAGACAATACAGTTCAGTAATAGGTAACGTCAATACTCTAATGAATTGATTGTATCGAACGCAACATTGTACTTTGTGTAGCGTCCGTCAGTTAGATGATGGATCGTGGTGGCCAGACAGATACACTATTTTGATTGGCAATAATATGATAAACGATCCGGTGTGGTAATCATATCAGCCTCCGTTGACGGTCCGGCCATCATTCATTTTACATTTTATATTCGACTTCATATTCGCGAGATCCATTCTCTAAAATGTATTGCATATATTTTAATATAACACACACTAGAATACTGTATTTCGACTTAGACATAGCCATGTTTGAACTAGCATAGTATTTGGTTTGTTTTCTTATTAAATCATGTAATGAAATGCCATAGATCTAATACTTCTATTATAGCTGTATCGTTCGTTGTTACTCCACTCGCACTGTGCTACATTAAGCGATGTGTATAAAATATCATCTGCTGGACATTGTCCAAAGTTATGTCGTATCGAGCTTGTACGATATACTTTACCTACCTTTTATGTGACGGCTCTATTTTCGAACTGGGCCATTGGAACGAGCGATACACACCAAAAGTTCGTATCGGCCGATCGGCGTCAGAAAAGCTTGTCCGAATTAACACGCCGATAAACGAGAGCATGCATTCTGATACCGGCTTTTTAATTACTCTGATGCTATAAGTAACATGTGCTTTTTGTTGTACAGGTTTCCCCGCAGCGTACGCCGCCTACGCGGCAGGACGTAGCTATTCGGGCTATCCTAGCTTCGGGCTGCCATACCCTGCAGGTAATCCCCTGGCGAGCTTGCACCACCAACTGTCCGGCAATCATTACCACCACCTGGCGACACTCCTGCCATACCACCCACTCGAGCTCAGTGGGGTTTACAATGTACACGCCATGCATCTGTGAACTCGCGCCAGCGACAATGCATTCCACTAACCGCTAATGATTCGCATTCGACACAGATTCGCTAACCGATCTCTCTACTCGTAAACCATACGTAAACTTAACGACGCATACGCTTTTCGTATCTATAACTCTGGTGACTGTGTCCTAACTCCCCATTTCACTAACTCGTGCCAAGGCACCGGCAAAAGTTCGTGTGAACTCTCACTAACAACTTTACTAACAAGTTAACACCTCTAACAATGACTGAACCATCTAGATAAATCTGCCACGCCGTCAATTACAAAACGTCCAAGTTTTGAGAAACGCAATTTATCGTATATCTTCAGAATTACTTGGAGACAATCCGGCCAAATGCGAGCGCTCCTCTGTATGTTTACAGACGATTCGCCCTAACGATTCTCAAATGCTACGCGTCAAGCAAACACTCTAGCGCAAATATCGCGTACGTTTCCCCCGCCCTCCGCCCGCCGCCCGCCGCTCGCCCGCCGCGCTCCGTCGTTACCTAGTATCACGCTATCGCCCACTCCTCATTAACAGCGAAAGCTTTTAAAAGAGATTTAAACAGATTCAAACAAAAGTACTGAAAAAAGTGACGTCCTTTCTGTGGTGACTTCTATGTAAATCTCGGGACAGACGAAAAGAATTTTCACTAATTAAACGTAGGTTTTACCGGAGGCTTTTAGTCGATCCCGTGGAATCCAGCTATAAAGTTATATTTTTTGTAAGGTATTTTATTTATTTTCGGCTAGTTTGTTGTTTCGTGTAATGAAAAACTAACGAATGGAATAGGCGTTCCGATCGGGCGCGGCCGCGAGCTCCCTAATCGGTGCGGGCCGGGGTTGGGCACAGCTGCACAAACACTCTTCTTGTATTTGTCGACACAACGTTCTTGAGCTGCCTTCGCTCTACCGTAATTGTGCCGCTAAGCTTTGACTTTCTTCTCGGGAGCAATAATTTTTCCGACGGCGTTAGGCGTTTTTTCGGCTGAACGCCAACGGAATTTAGTGACGTGAAATTTTGGAAATTTCGATTTAAGTGTACTGCGCATAAACTCTCTCGCTACGCTTTTTGATTTGGCTAGCGGCGATTAATGTTATCGCTGTCGATCTAGTGACCACGCTTGACTACGTTTTTCTTTCGGAGTGGTCGTACAAATGGTTTCGCACTAATTACCTCGAAGCCAGCGTTTTACGGCACGCGAGACAGACGTTTCAAGTTGCCTGCTACAAAAACGCCGACTGCGGACGTTAGTTCAGTTGTAAATATAATTGAACAATGAAGCGGTTCAATAATTACACAAGTGAATGCGAGCGGACCGTTTAAATCAATATAATCGTTCAAGTGAGTTACGAGCTGATTCGACTAGATAATCCGCCCACTCTAGAGTACATAGCTACTAGTAGAGAGAGCTGTAAGTTTTAATTGTAAATTTTTATAATAGCTTTTTGCTGCTGTAGTTTCAAGACGTAGGAATTAAAATTTAAAAATCTGGTAACATATAAAGGTGCGCCATGTTTCTTTTTCCTTATCTTTCCAACTATTTATTTCTCTTATTACATTTTTAATAGATCGGTGATAGTTTAAAAATGTTTTTATACTAGAATTGTTTAGAAATTACAACGCCATTATGATTTTGCTATTTTAATTTAGATTTCTATTAATTTTGTATAGCTCACGTTCAAATCAATACTGAACCATACGGGCTGCAGTTACCACTTAATATCAGGTAAATGTTATTATGACAAGAAAAACCATACACAAAAACGGTTATTTAACATTATAAGGTTTTATTATGGAATCAAAAGTAGCGCCATCCTTTGAAACAGCTGATGCTATGACAAAGTGCCGCCTTCGCGACCCAGAAGTTCGTTGTGAGCCTTTAATATGGAGTAGTCTCTTCCTCGAAGTTGGAAAACGATCGCACGTACCGTCGGAGGGAAGACAGTTCTCGAACTTATAATACACTATTTCAAAGTTGTTCACAGTGGAATGAGCATTAAATGGAAAATATCCGCTCGACGTATCCGCGTGGTGTTAATAAAATTATTTAAAGTAATAATATAAGATGGTTTCGTCGTGAATTCAGCGCGTGTGAAATGTGCGATCCACAAGGGCACAGTTTACACATAGTTTTCACCACGTCGACGAATAAATCTGTTGAATTCCCCAGACCAACTATGATCCATCGTAAGCCCGGAACTAACCGGGATAAAAACGAATATACGAAAACTTTGGAATACAATTACGGGAATAGCGCAGATTATCTAGGCGTTAGATCTTAGAGGCTTTACTATATGTATTCCACGTATTGAAACTTGTAGTCCGAGTAGGATATAGAGTTTTCCATTAGCGTTAAATTAGATATAGGTTTTTTCCTGTCTATCATATTAGAATATTGTCTTATCCTCTACGTAGCATGTTGTAGCGTAGCGTTTGAATTTCTATAGATTAGATTGGACTGAACACTAACATTTTAATATCTATAATTTTATTAAGTTAATTATTCATTTCATTATAAAATGATTCTTTATATATTTTGTCCTCCGTTACCTGAACTTTCATGACTGAGAAGTTCTGGGCATTTAGTTCATTAGTGGTAAGAGTTTACTACCACCCGTAAATATCTGTAATCAATGTCAAATGTTATTGTAGTTCTGATATACGTTGCTACCTTTTAGGACTAAGTTAGAACACCCCGTTTATTTGTATACTTTATTACAGTGCAAATCAAAACATTACCGATATAAAGCAGAAAGCGATACGGAGGCTGTACTACCGGAATTGTACCAAGAAGGTCTTTAAATAAATGCAAATTTAATTTATTACACAACAAAAATAGAAAACCAAAATTTTCATTAAAATTTTCGAGCAATTTTCAAGAAATATAAAAGACCCAAAGACAAATATAAAGGCGGTTGACTAGGAGAGGGTGCTTGGAGCATTATGTTCGGCTTTCTATTTTCACTTTTAGTAAGGTACAATACACAGTTGGTGGAATATACGGTTTCAACGAGTACAAAAGCCACACCTATTTCTGGCGTGAAGCAATTTTTGCATTTCAATATCGATTCCGCAGATTTTTTTCTCCCGATCAACCTTACGAACAGGCGCTCCAAGTAGTAGTCCATTTTACATTGTTCTTGTGATTAGTGCATATGTGAAATAATACTGTAATAAAATAAACTATAGGAATTACACAGAAAGGTGTGATTTCTGACTCCTGGCGACTATCTTGTTTCGTGGAGTAGCGACAAAGCTAAATTCAAATATTTTGTTTCATTTTAATGTATTTATACCAATTTAATGTCAAGGATACAATGTAAAATTAAACGGCTTTGAGCGCCCCGTTTGCTTAGGTTGATCGGGAGAAAAATAAAAAAAACCACTAGGCACTTTTTTAAAATCAGTCCTTGATAATTAAACATGTACATATATTACATCTTTAGAAAGATGGTGAGCAGAGGTGGCAAATTTTGGTAGCTCCTTTTCTATACGGAGTCGTTAATAGATTCTTAAGCGGCAGTGACTGTAGACTCGTTTGCTACTTCTATTTTACAAAAAAAAAAGAAAACTTAATGTTAATAATAATTATTACATTAAAGAATATTAAAGATAAATACTATCGAAAAGAAACATGACAAGATTAATTTGGAAATATCACATAACTATTATTTTATACAGAGTCAATAAATGTCAGTAGGGCTTGTTCAATTCCCAGTGTATGCATATAAAATAATGTCACTGCCTTCTATTTTAATAATTTTACATACAAGTAGGTAAATAATGTCAGAGATCAGTTTTATAAATTCTAAGCAGATTCCAAGTTTGGCTGTCAGTTATTTTATGGCACATTAGCTGGGCATGGATCCCCATAGTTGGGTAAACCTGGAGTACATCCAGCAGGCTACTCCTAGACATGTTTCTGAAAATAAAATTCAAATATGAAGAGCGGCAATTCTGAATTTTTCTTTTAATTTTAAAATCCTACTTACATATGAGGCGACCATCTTAGTCCTCAATAGTTTGTCATCACACCTCAAAATTGTGTATCAGAATGAAAAACGCATCAATGATTGATTTAAGGCGGGATTTCGTTTTAAAATTTGAAGAAATCGACGTTTTAACTAGAAAACAAATTGAAAAAGATTATAACATATTTATAATATATTTATACTGTTTTTATTTTTAATGTTTTCTTCTTTACCACCGTGGGTGTTTCTGTCACTCACAAAAATTAACTGGGAACATAATGTTAACTTGATAATTTAGCAAAAACATTAAATAAATAAAAAAACTATAGCTTTCAATATAGCCCTTCAAGCCATCAGCCTTGTTCGGGACCTTCAATAATCCTATAATACGTAATACCGTGTCGTATTTACAACAGTAAGTTAATTAATAACCTGTCATTTATCATAGTCAGTGCCATGAATATGATATTCGAAAGTAAATACAAGTAGCACTTATTGTCCGTAATAATACCTATATGTGATTAATAAAACTTTAACGCACGTCAAACCGAGCGACAAGCTTCATACGTCGTTTACGTAATAACGTCGTTTATTTATTCAGTGGATTGAAGTAAATTTGTTTTTTGTTTCAACTTTTCATTGTAATAGTTGGGTATAACGTATTGCATAATACGAAAAATTAACTTTATTTTCATGTTAGAGTAGCAAACGAGTGTGTAGGCTACTAGATATTAATTGAGCGCTGCACCCATAGATATCCGCAGCCAATCTCAAACAGAAATGAAATCCCATTCCAGGTCATATGGAATATGCCTTGCTCGTAAGAACAAAGGCTTTTTCATGTACATGTAAAGTCTTCAACCGATAGTAAGGAATGTTTGTTTCACAGCAGACGAGACCAACGATGGTACCTCCGCGATCTAATTATACCTCAACCTGATCAGATTGCAATAAAAATAAAATATAGTCACAAAATCGTATACCAACCGAAATATCTTAAATGTTGGATCAACAATTTTATTTAGGCACTTAACAGTCAAACTTTTAGTAGCTGTATTCCGTCGACTATCCAATTAAAAGAATGTTGGTGAAATATTTTCAAACCGCTATTGATATTTTTTATTTGAACCTCTCTATATTTTTCTTTATTCGTTCTTATTTCTATGTTGTGTTCAGTCCATAGTTTGGGGGCGGTTATAAAGAATCCGATTACTATTACCGACAACTGACAAATCATTTTTATAAAGTGCTTTGTGCTGATGTCATATGAACAAGCCAAAGTCGAATGGATCGTCGAATGTCGGCATAAAAATCCGTTTCTCTATAATCGAACCTTTTTAGCAATTTCTACATAATATATAAGAGTAACGTTTAAACTATAATCGAATAGGTAGTAAGTAACGTAGACTAGGTATTAATTTCAAATTACTAAGTTTAGAGGATGAGTAGGAATTAACGACATCATAGACGTTTATTTATGTAGTTCATAATTAATATCTATCTAATTAGACTTAGTTTAGACTCGATTTATTTATCCACAAAAGTAAATTTTAAATACTATAATCGAGCTTGAAAAGTGTTATTTTATTACCTTATTGAATATTTGCTATAATTAATAAAATATAACATATACTTATGTAATTTATACACTTAATTTGTGTTTCAAAGTTATGTCTCTTTTATATTTTAAATATTTACACTGCTTAAGCAACAACGTTATTGATAATAATATTTATTGTTGTTATGTAATATTTTTGGATACAACTGTTTTATGCTTACATTATTCGTGTTAATGTTATTGTGAAATTTCAATGTTTTTGAAAATTAACGCAATAATGAGGTCTTCCTCCGCAACGATAGGTCATCGGTCAATCGCTCTGTCGTCGACCGACCAATGTCTATCCACATCGTTGCAGTATCGCCACGCCTCGCAATAATTTATTTCTCAAAATTAAGATTTTGTATCGAAATTATTATATAAAATCTAAGTTAATTCGAACATAAATCGCTACGTGTGCGACCGTCCTAATCGCCATCCTCTAAACTAGTCATATATAATAAGCTTGATTATTATCGCATATAACCCTATTTACGTGTGGCTACCGTTTGTTATAAAGATAATACATTAGAATATCGTGTCGTTTACATCGTCATTAAAATAATGGTTTTCGTTAAAAATAAATATATGTCCATGAAATAATGTAATTTGTGACCGGACATTAAGCATTCCGGGTAGCCAGATTGAATTTTACCTCTGACATACTTGCGTGCTTACTTATACTAATACTAAATGAATTATTGAGTAAATAACACAGTTTTCGTCGAACGGTTTTGGTGGTAGTATCAATGGGAACGATAACATGTAATGATCCCCTTCTCCCTGCATCGTGTGCGTGATACAAACGGGGTTGCCTTAATACAAAACAAAAATCATAAACCAGTCCATCATTCTGTGCGTGCCGACAATTTTAAATAGCCCGAAAACAGTAAACAGGAAACTATCAATTGGAAGTTTCGTCATAAAGATTCTATGGGACCATGGGATCCTATCCGTTTTTACATAACGTTCGCGTATTTATTTACTTTTATTCCAACTTTTGTTTACGACATATTTTTTTAAAAACAATTTGTATCAGGGCTCCGTAAAGTAGCTGAAACCTTTTTTAAATACTTTCTGTTTGTTTTATTTTTTGCCGCGGTCCGGTCGGGAGCCCTCCTCGGTTCCGTTCAGTTGCCGGCTTTGTAGCTTTTTTATTTTGTTGCCGCAGGTGTAGTGGGAGTTATACCGGCGGAAAGTCGTCTGTTGGTCGGTGTGGAGTATGTTAACCCGGACGCGCTCGGGCAGGCCTCGTAGGCCGCCTCGCCGCGCCGCCCCGACCGCCTCGCGCCACTACTTAACCGCTTTAACCGGAACACACGATAACGGCTCCCGGAATTCTTACGAATACAAATAAATCTTTTCTCAAGCGAACATCTCTTTGGTATCACGCCCCCGTTCCCACCCACCCTCGTTTCGTTCCCAAGGAATGCAATGTCGCCAGGTCACTCCGTAAATTATAGAAACCGCGAATTCGCAGATGCTAACGTGCTTACGCCCGACTAGGCATGCCCCTATAGCTCGATACGATAATTGTAATTGTAATTCAATATGGAATTTAGCAAAATGTATCAAATGCGGTATCCCTCAGGAAGTAATTCCAATAATTTCATTAGATAAATAATGTTAGGTAATAATTATATTACTCTTTATGCACATATTTTTTCGTATTATATTGTAACCCATGTGTCAAATCTTTAATGTATTAAATTATTTATAAGTCAATAGTATTGTTCTTATCGCTGTTCGACATATCGTCTTGCGTAATGTAATCGTAAGGTTATTATATTGTGAAGCCGCTCTATTTTAAAATAAAGGATTTTGCCGTTGTATAAGCAAAACGTTTTGTCGTTTACTGTCCAATTGATCGTTTAACAGTGAAGGTCGATCGGCCTCACTTATTTATCATTCGTTCGCATATCGATTGCGACCGAAATAAACTGGAAGAGATAGTGTGTAGCGTGGAGTTGGCTAGCGTGCGGTGAAGTTTGATTATTCCTCGTTATTATCGAACTTTATTCGAGCGTTCACCCTCGCGGTTCAGACGTATTTTAACGTGCCTTTTCGCTTTTCTGACTCATCCAATGCGGTACGTGAAGCGTGGTGTCCGCGACACATGAGAACACAACGGTCCGACAAACGTACGTCCGTGTCTAGTGCCTAGTGTCTACTGCCTAGTGCCTCGTGCCCGGGTATGACGGCCCCCGGCAGGCACGTGCGACCACGGGCCACCCACCGCAACTCCGACATTCCTCACATTCAACACGCTCGCCCTCAGAATGCAGGCCGCGAACCAAACACACCCACACAACTGTTTTGCATAGTTCAGCGCTATTCACTTGCACTCGGTTGCCGCGGGGAAAATGCGTAAAAAACTTAAAAAGCAGGAATCCTCCCACAGTAACTTCCGTACAAATTAAATTAGCAATTACAGAAGTCAGCTGAAAACAAAAATAAGGAAACAATGTTAGGATAAATTAGCGCCTTGAAACGAAATTCCTTAAAGGGTCACAGCCGTCGCGCGTCAGTTTGAATCCAAATAATTAGCTGGCGAAGCGGCGAGTGGCCGTACGTCGTGAACGGTGCCAACTCCATTTGTAATTTAAGATATTTGACCGTTAATTGTGTTAGTAACTGTTAGTTTAGTGCTTGTTGCTTAGGTCGGAGCGCCGAGCGACCTCGCTCCGTGTTAATCTTGACAGGTCTCCATGCCGTGTTTCCACTTGTCTATGAAAAACATTGAAAAGTTCAGTAAATAAACACTTATTACATCGGATATTATGATCAATATAATCCCCGATATTTATGAATCATGAAAAACAATATTGTGAAAATCTATCTTGTTTACGAGACTCGTGCGGATTGACATAAACTATGTCATCTACACTAAATCTCTCAACAAATCGCTTTAACAAGTCGCGAATGTTTATGTGAACACT
>DWON01005216.1:0-15175 GCA_018251015.1 Phocides pigmalion okeechobee | reverse complement strand
GCTGCAGTGACCACTTAACATCAGGTGGCCTGCACGCCCGTTTCTTACTCTTTCGCAATAAAAAAAAGCAAGCAATAGTACAATCACAAACATGACTGAAATACTATCTGAGCTCGAACACAGATGTGTTGCTACAATTGAGGACTAAGATAGTCGCGTCGCTTCAAAGTGTGTAATACAAGTAGTGCTTAACGGTGGATTATGAGGGCATCGTTGGTACATCCACGGTCGAACTTTAGTTCTCCCACCTTTAAAATTTATTAGCAATGATTCTAATTATTTTAAATATATAATTATGTATCTTCAGTAACACATTATTACCCCACGGGTCTCGTTTGACGTCAAAATAAACGCATTTTCCCCCCAACAGTGGGTCTTGGAGAAGAATTATATAGATAATTCTCAGATATCTAGGTTTATTCGCGATAAAACCTTCATTGGTAAAACAATTGATAAATTAATTTTAATATTAAATTGAAAACCACCTGGCTCTCGATATCATAGCTATTTATCGGGTCCAAACAAAGGCTGTAAATACAAAAAAAATCATCAAACCGGTCAAGACGTTTTTAAGGAGAATTATTACGAACGCACCGGAATTAATTGTATTTATTGATAAAACATAACGATGCTAAATAAAGCCTATAAGTACACAAAAAAACATCAAATTCGGTCAATACGTTTTCAAGAATAAGCATTACGAAGCCATGCTCTCCGGAATTTATTGTATATATTAATAAAATATAACTACGTTCTACACATAGTCTTAAAAGTTGCGAGTCTGTTGGTCACTCTATGTCTAGTATTTCTTCGTTACAACTGTCACCTGTCCGCGTTACGAAGACCTCGTCCCGGCGAAGAGTAGATAGTAATCATTTATGTAATTGTTTTTTAAATGCGTAACTAATTATATTCTAGGCTGTTTGGCTAGAGGCTGTCATGTCGTGTCATTGACCGCGTGTGTGTAGTGACGTCACAAGGTACGTTGTTCTATTGTTTTGTCTCAATGATTCTTCCTGTTATCTGTTATACAGGGAGATATTTGAATATGATTTAAACACTTTCATTGCGGGATACATAACTGCTGTTTTACGTGGCGTGACACGCATGCTTGTCCACAAATGTTGTGTTCGTATAAATCTGTATGGATTACGGGCGACCACAAGTGATGTGTTTACGTTGGCGCTACAAGATGCGGGCGCACATAACGTTTGTGTATTCGTACATGCTACACGGATGCTGAAATATACAACATATCTATGAATTGTGGCGCATCTCCAGTCTAGAGAAAACAGCTCCAGTTTAGTGCCACCTTCCGCAACGCTGACTATATATAATATATGAGTATAGTAGTACTTATATAATCGCGGAAGTTATATATTTTCTTTTGTAAATAGTTCTCACGATTAACGATTTCATTGCGTACTATATTAAAATAAAAATCGTTAATCATGAGTACCAGTTACATAGTAAAATATACAGAGAGGTAAAAGTTCGACCAGTTAGACAACCGCTGCCCTCATAATCCGCCGTAAAGCTCCTATTTTTGTTGGAGAGATGCAGTTACCGATTACAATAAGAAGCGAGATGACCACATTATTCCTCATGATTGGGCAAGAATTTACTAAAGATACCAAGTTAGGACTTCAGTCCACTTTGAAGTTGTATGTTGATGTGCCTGGGCCGTAGCGACCACTTAACATCACCAGCCTGGATTGCATGCTCCCTTGCCACTATTTTCAATAACTATAATATTCAACAATTTTTCTTTATAATACCGATACAAAATATTATTGTATTAACATAAAATATTATTATACTATTTTCGTTTATAGTGAACGAATATATTTTAATTTGAACCCATCCATTTGAAATTAGGATATTAATCATGTTAATTAATTATTTACAAAACAGGTAAAATCGCCATGTCATTGGGAAGAGATTAAAGCTGGGAAAACCCTTGAATTGAAAAATATTTAAGTAGTCAATGCTATCAAGTATATGTGTCATTACCACAACAATGTCTAACGTAAATATATTCTAAAATTCGGTTTAATATAAAGTTACCACAATCCAAAATGGCACTGGCCTTTAATAATTGAGACTAAACACAACAGGGAAAAAACCTACGTCTTTAAGCGCTTGAGCATTACTTCAGAGAGTTGTTATAAGTATGTATACTAGAATCTCTTTTTAATAACAATTTGCTTTTAACCTTTAAATTCAAAATTAAAATTCAAATACTTTATTTCATTGTAAGGTATTATACACACTAAATGAATGTCAAGGGTACAATGTAAAATCAGTACATCGGCTTTGAGCGCCTGTTGTCTAACGTTGACCAGAAGAAAAAAACCGGCGGGAAAAACCTCTCGACATTGTTTTTAAATCAGTCCTTGATAAATAAACATTATGCAGTGTAACTTTAGAAAGACATGACTGGTGTTTTTTCCATTATATTATAAATATTACTTAGTACTTATCGAATAACGTTAATAAACTGAAAAGAAGCCAGGATAAAGAGGGTCCTCTAGAAACTCTAATAATCCCTGCTCGCCTACTTACAAGTCGACAATGCCGTAAATAAACCAAGCCAGGAGGACGTCTACAGATTATTAGTATTTTATATAATGAATTTGAACAGGTCTTACAGACCGTATTATAATTAATGAAATCAATAAAAAGTTCACATTTAATCGATTTTCAACCCATTTTTAAACGTATGCGAGAACTCGATACAAATAAAAAAACAACCTGTTACTTATTACGACGTAGGCTTTCTAATTGTCATTGCAAATTAAACATGCTCATTTAACTCTATGATTGACAAAACGTTACATTGTAAAAGGAATACTTTTTTTAAGTTAAACGTGGTTATACACCTTTCAAGCCTTGGTACCTCGGCATGTCTAAATGGTTTAAATGATATTGCGTAAGAAATCGTATCAGACGTCATGCGTACCTATTAGAATCGTGTCACAACAATCTATTGGCGCGCCCTATGGCAACCGAATCGCATGTCGTTACGGTAAACAGCATGTCGCTCTGACATACCGTCATGACTCCTCGTCGCCAGTGCACTTTTATATATTTATTTTGAATTTATAATCTGTACATATATATTATTTTAATAGGATTAATAAACGAAATAAATTTAATAATGAAACTGACGTTTTCATTATTTTACGCCATTGCTTTTTTAAATATAAATTTATTTATAAAAATTTATGTTAAGCATGTCATATATATTAATATCTATACCAATCACATATACGTAAGTATAGTAGGTGCATCAGGTTGCTGTCGGAGGTAGCTATAGTACAGTCTACGTTTATTGATAATATATAAAATATTAATCAAAAGTCTACATTACATTTTAAACGAAAACGTGATAATTTATAACAATCTAGAAAATATGTATAACATATAAACGTTAAATAATTACATAAAATAAAATAGATTAGTATCAAGTAGCGCCATCTCTTGGTACATCGTAAATTTAAAACAAAGAGTTAAGTGCGTATTGTGACGACTAACGCTCTAGATGGCGTTACTCACAAGCGCAACACATTAAAATGTGGTCAGTGACATTTATAACGTTAACGGTAATTTTACAAAATAATCATTTGAGTAAAATATAATATTAAGCTTACCTTTCTCCCCACTTGGTTTCGGCGACTTGTGCCACTGGTGCCTGACTTTCTGCGACCAACTAATTGGACTTTTTCTTCCACGACTCCTTTCCCGTACTCTGGAATTTATGACCTCCATTTAAGTATACGATAAAAGTAACAGAAACGCGCACTAAATAATTGTATTTCTGCTTCCCCTACATTTTGTAAACTGAGCCAATCGTAAACACAACGTTAATATCAAGCTGATAAGCTTGTTTGCTTAACTCTTACAAAAGCTGTTATTGCTGCATAGAAACACCCTATAAATTTTTAGGTCATCTAAAATGGATTGATACGATTATCACAATCATATCCGAAATTAATTTTGCATTTATGTCCAAAACATTACATAGCAGGTCAACTATGTAAGTGACAATCTATTTTTGCATTTATGTTTTATATTTTATCATCAATTTAGACGTTTTTTTTGATTTGCCTAGTTTTTTGATAGTTAGATTTCTGGAAGCAACAAAGGGGCGACATCACAACCGACCCTTACTACCCTTCTACCGTGTATCATCAATTATGTGTTGTAATGTTCTGTTTTGAATAGGGTGGCGAAACACTTTTCCAACTTAATTCTGATCACAATGCATCTTAGACCGTTCTAATAATACGCTGTTAAAAGACTACATTTACAAACAAGTGAGACCATCTTAGGTGGCAGGACATACAACGCAACTATGTACAGGAGTTCAGTTCTATTTGTGGTCGAATGTAGATGTCCATCGGTTGCATGGTACAGACAATTAACATATATAGCGACATATACAGTGGCCTGTACAGTCGTGTAAGGGTAATATTATTGTAAAATAAATATTTTTTTTAAATAAAAAGCTTGTCTTATTTAATGTGTAATAATGGAACCTGTCACATATTAAAATAGGTCAAATTGGTCAGCTAGCTAAGATGGTGAGTAGACTCGCTGCATTTAATACTTACATAATAATTTTTTGTTCTTCAGTCTTTTCCTCATCGGAAACGTCCACCCAGTCATCGCTTCGGTCGCTCCTGTCGCTGACACTCGTCTCGCTGCTCGGCACCTGGAAGGCGATCTCTTGCCCATTGTAACTCATCACAGATCTCTGGCCGTAGATGCTGTTGGTCTTCTGCTCACTAGACAACGTCGACTGGCTAATGTTCGACACCGTGTCAAAAGAAAGCCGCTTCTGGACCGCTGAAGCTAACTGCTTCTTCAAGTTATGCCTAAGTTTCACCATGCTGGGACTGTTAGGAATACTTTCGTAGCAATGCGACAGAGATCCTCCATCGCCATGTTTGATCGTATCGTAAATATTTTCTGTGTCATTGTAGCTTGTATAATCTGATGACACGAATGAGTGCCTTTGACTGTAGCTGGGACTACTTTCTTTTGATTTTGGCGGCCGAGGTGGAATTTTTTCGTAGATCCTCTCTGAACCGATCTTTTCGTAGCTCACGGTTGATGTTCCACTAACTGACTTTGTGATAGTATAGTTCTTGTTGTTAGTATTAGATGCATATGGCTGGTAATCTTCAGCGATCTGTATTCCTGAACTGGAGGTGAGACAGTAGGGTTTCACGGGAGACTTGCAATATTCGTAACCGTCGTCGCTGTCGCCATCACCTCGTGTTCGTTCTTCCAGCTGGTTTTCACAAAGCTCGTAATTGTGAAGGCTACTTTCATCACCCTCAGGATGAGATCTCATTTCTAAGAGACACTGGTAAATATTTTCTTGATCCCGTCTTTCGGATTCCTTCTTATGTTCTACAGGTATTTCCGGTAATGGACAATTTATTTTAGAGGATCTATCACTTTTTACAGTTATTACTACTACATTTTCAGTGTCCCGTGGCTCTAAGGGTTCGTAGTCATCTTCGACGATTGACTCGGCTTTTGGTTTAGAAGTATAACCGACAAGGACTTCTTTATTATACGCCTCTATGAGATTACTTTCAAAGTCTAGATTAGAATCACAATTATTATTGTTGACTGGTATCGTGCTTATTTGTGATTCATTGTCTATCTGTTGAGATTCTTCTTTTATTAAAACTTCATTTTTTATTTCACTAACGGTTATTGTCGTAGTATTTGTTACTACACTAACTATACCATAAGCGCTGTCTGACGTAGATTTCTCACTATCAGAATAAATTTGAGTATTACTCTTCCTTCGCCACAAAAAGGATTCATTGGGTGTGATTGTAGGCTCAATTTCTTGATATAAATCTGTTTGTTGATGTTCACTTGCTCTCATTTCAGCATTATTTGTTGCAGTTACAACGTTTTCGTTAACATCTTCTTGAATAATTTCTACTGCATGCAGGGGTAACTTTTCCGAGTGTATGTAATTTGTTTTAAACTTCTTTCTGTCGTAGATTGGTTCTTTTTTCTTAAGAATGTTTATAGGTTCCTGTCTCGCTTCAATTTTAGTTACAGGTAAGTCCTGGACAACAGGTTTAATTGTCTTTATTTTTGCAACACCATCTTTCACAACAAGATTTTTGGTTAAAACTAGTGATGATTTCTTTTCAGGTACTTTTGGTTTTTCTTTTATAGGAATTGTACTAGGAATTTGATTAGGTTTTTTCCTAATTGTATTATTACTATTTGACTGGGCACTGATTTCACATTCAAATTTTTTGATCGCATTTTTGACGCCTATTGATTCAGAGGCTTCAACAGAAACATTCGGTGTTTCATTAGTTGTATTTTTCATAAGGCTTCCATCCACAGAATCAGATCCACTTTGTTGTCCGCTAGAATCCTGATATTTTAACCTTTTCTTAGGAGATTTTGGAATTTTAGTGCCGTCTGATTTAGAACGTATAATGCGAATTTTACCTGTTGATCCTTCAGAAAACAAAAGTTTATCAATGGAATCCATACTGGAACACCTTTTTTTACTGCTGCGTTTCTTTGAACTTCTTCTATGACGTAGAACGATTTTTATATTAGGACTTGAGCTGAGCGTGGAAGATGGAGTAGAGCTGTTACTGGCGGAACATCGGGTCACTGTTTGCAAATCTTCCATTGTTTTAATCAATTTTGATTGCTTAATAGTTTTGTTGTGAGATCCATCATTCATTAAATCGTTGAATTTTTTTGTTAATTCCGTTACCTTACTACTCGTGATCGTCATAGTCTTAGTAGCTATTGGAGGTCGACGGTAAGATGCCGAAGCACTTTTAGTTTTAAAACTTACTTTTCTTTGCTGCTGATCAATTTTCTTCTTTACATTGGACGATATGTTTTTTGGGGTGTTATTTTCTTTGAATTTGTCCGTCGTTTCTTTCAAATCTTTCCCTCCACCCGTGCTACGGTAGTCTTCGCTCTCAGTGGTAACAGCCAACTGTGCGTAGTGTAGAGTTGGTTCGGCTATTAACCTGTCAGGAGGCGAGGAAATCGCCTCTACAGTAGATTTTAGAAACGCCATCTTTGCTTCGTTAACTGATTTTGGTCTTTCCCTGGGAGTGCAAAGAGGTTGTATAGGCACAGAATAAACACATTTGTCATTGTTAGTGTGCTTCTGTTTTATGGCCATTGTGTCAGATTCGGGTAGAATGAAATTTTTCAATAAGGCCTTGATGGTCCCGTGCTCCTTGCCGTCTGCTTTGAAGCTTTTAATTGACGAAATCAGGTTATTCGCAGCAATCGATTCACCTTCCATTAGATTGTTCAATAACATTTGTGCTGAATATCTCTAACCGGTTTTATACGCCATCTGAAACAATTAAAGTATCGGAGTGAGTGTAGGAAGTGATTAATTGGATACGTAACCAGATTTAACGTGACTGTGAATGAAAGGTATTTTATTTGCATGTTTATGTTATGTCATAAAAAGAGGTGTTAATATGACTGATTAGCTATAAAGCGGCATACGATTAGCGATTCATCGAGTTGGTGAAAGTATTTGTTTTTGTAGACATTCGTTTCCAGTAATTTCTGTTGCGTTGCTGCTATAGCTGTCATTGTTGCTGTGAAGTGTCTCACGCGATTGCGTCTTTGATATAAAAATGATCAGGTACCAGTGACGTGTGATACTAGTGTGAAGTGAAGAAACAGGATCATACAAAGCTGGTTTTACGCTCGTCTTACCAATCATTGTGTTCGCACGTGACGCGATTGAGCAATACATGCATCAATTATGACGTGATCTAAAATTTAAGAGCCCTGACAGAGGTATGGTGAAACCGGTGACTGCATTGTTTAACTTTTGTACGTTCAGTAACATCCATCACGACCGTCTAATAAGGTTCGAGTGGGCCATTGTGATACGTCTAAATTATGTGCTTTGACTTTATATTGCGACAACTGGATTGTTTCCATAGTCTTCTGAACAGGAGGTCTAATGTAACTTTTCATATTAAATTATAAATTTCGTGATAATGTACACAAATAATAGAATTGTAATTGATCGCTGTCTGTACACGGAAGATATATAACGAAAACTATTATTAGGGACCTTTAACACTATAGAACCCGAAACAATATGTTAGAATTTTGATCTGTTTCTAAACTCAAAAACGGCTTAACCGTTTTCATTGCGGTTTTCGCAAATGTATTGCAGTACAAACAATGAAATCGCTTTATATATAATACAAAATTTCAGTGAATTGTCGGCACATCTTCAGTCTAGAGAAATTAGCTCCAGTTTAGGCCTCCTCCTGCACCGCTAACCCATTCTAATATACAAGCGCCGCAGTCAAAGTGTTAGAATGAACTAGTAAACCAAATCCAACTTTCTTTATCGCTAGAAGCATTTTTGCATGTTAACGTAAGTTGTAAACGACCGTCACGAATCGGCCGTAACTTAGATTGTTTCTTCATAAGGCTATATCACCTGGTACAAGACGTTTGTTAACATACCCAGAACATTTTTTAGGTATTGTAAGTGGTAAACGAGCATGCCGACCCACTGATATTACCATTTAAGAACGTCTTTAACCTATTTCAAGAGTCAATTAGAGATACGTTGCTTTACTTGAGGTTTGTAATTTAAAGCTGCCTTTTCTCATATTTCAAAATAAATACAAAATGCGTCTAATATTGACCCAATAATCTCTCACAATCTGCAAGGCATTACTTGGGTTTTGGTTGGAGAGGTGTGGTTGCCGGCTACACTTTGAAGCGAAGCGACCATCTTAGTCCTCAGGAGTAGCAACGCATCTATGTTCGAGCTCAGATAGGATTTCAGTCATGTTTAGGATTGTGCTTTGCAGACTCGTTTGCTATTCTTCTCACATAAAAATATGTAATAATAAAAAGTAAATAATAGATATAGGGATGATAACGAATACAGAAAACAAACATAAATACTGTTCTTTAAAGAAGTTAGGTACCTTGTGGGTAGCGAAACATACGACATGTCTAATCCTTGCAAAGTTGGCAACTTGTTCCATTGTACAGCAAAATTTCACGGTTTATTTGAATGACAATGGCGTGTACTGCGTGCCGTGTTGTACAATGAGTTGAACAGTTGCCACTATGTAGGTATTTAGGTGGTAATTGTTTGTTTAGTGCAAACATCTGAGCTGACGCGATGGCCGCTATTCGCAAGGGGGACAAAGGTTGTTAAAATGTCTATTGCTTTCAACTTTTGTCTTAATATTTTCTTTGTTAACCGTCTTTAAAATGTAGGTATGTGTGTTAAAAAGGTGGGAGGGGAAAAACTATAGTTCGATTGGGGAGGTACCATCTCCACCCTCATAATCCGCCGCAAAGCATTACTTGTGTTTCAGTTGGAGAGGTGCGGTTGCCGGCTACTCTATGAAGCGAGGTGACCATCTTAGTCCTCAGGAGTAGCAATGTATCTACGTTCGATCTTACATAGTATTTCAGTCGTGTTTGTGGCTGTACGTGGATGTCTACTGCGACTATTAAACATCAGGTGGTTTGCATGCTCGTTTGCTACTCTTATCACATAAAAGGCAGTTTTCAATTTGGTTGTGGGTTTGTGTAAACCTTTTTATTCAGGATAAGTCGGGACGAGTACCTTGCACCACAGGGCCAACAGAGAGTTCATGGTTGGGCTCCAAGGAGGATTGGATGCTTCCTTGATGGGTTTCCACGCTCTACCGCGAAGCAGACGCGGGATAGCTTTTACATTCTTAAGCGACTCTGCCAGTCGCATCTGATCTCACTGTACCCATCTCACGGGACCTTGTTACTGCTTACCATAAGTAAGTAAGTATCTTTAATGCATCATGCTCTGTACACATACATATATAACGGTTACTCACGATTAACGATTATCTAATTGTCAATATTTTAAACCAACAGCATGGATTGTGGTCACGGCTGTCAATACAGCTCCATTTTTAGCGCGATTCTTCTGTCAGAATCATGGTTCAGCGCTGGGTAAATCTAGATACATGGACTTCAAATATAGTGATTTTTATGGAATATTCTAAGCGTGAAGGTTTCGTGACATTTCGCTGTTGAAACTAGAGACATTAATTTTTAATAAGTCCTTTGACTTAAAAAATCAAAATGGCGTCCGAGCTCGCACCTTGAGTGGAAGGTTAGAATTTACATCACAGGATATCACTGTCATGTGTTAGTATTTCTGAATACATATTTGAATATTTCCTTAAAGTAATTGTCATGCAATCGCGTTTCATGGAAATGAGGATAAATTTATCGATTGCAAAGGAAAATATATGTGGAAGTTTTCAATGTAATTGTTTGAGCTGTATATTGGAATCTAAGTTTAATCTTGTCAACATTTAAAAGTCTGGGTGTTTTTGATGGATTCATTTTATTGCTACGCTGTTTTTAAATACAATGTTCCTACCAAAAATATATTCAATGTATGATTTTGATGGCCATTTAAAAAAAAAAACGAAATTGCTTTAATAATAAGAGAAAATAAAAGGAGAAAGAGGAAGTCTTCATTCATCATGGTTTAATTTAAAACACAACAGTCTTGTTTTACACAGTCTGCATTGTGATTAAAAGATCTTATGAGGACTATTCTTTATTATACGAAAAAGGAGATTGATCTTCAATTTCAGGAATGAACTTCGAATTCTTAGATAATATTTCCAATTACACTATCAGAAGATATCTATGTGAGACAAACAGAAGATACACTTTTTCACCAAATATAAAAAACGATGACAGCCATCGTTTTTTATATTTGGTGACGAAAAAAACTACCCACTATTCAGATGATGTTTCTTCAATTGGGAGAATTTGCATAAATAGAATAAAGAATTATTTGATTCCATTTTATTTCGCATAACAAATATTTAACTTATTCGATAAAATTCAATAAAATAAAGCTGACGATTAATTTAAAACCTGCATTTTGTTTTTAATATAAATAATGTTCTCTGTAAAATACACATAATAAAAGATAGTGAACAAATTACTATGGAAGGATTAACTCTATGAGGCTTTGAGTATGGGGTCAAACGTGCAGATTGCAGGCCATTGCTTTCACCACCAAGGGACATGTTGAGCATTTACAGTTTGTGAAATAAAGAGCTTATTGCGATAATCATTAGGTTCACTGTCTAAACACAACGGCGGTGTTGAAGAGTCTGTGAAGAAATCACGTATCAAGATGTTTACAAACGACAAATAACAAATTTATGATGGAAAAGGTTTGTTGCGAAGGAAAATTTCAAAATATTATTTCGTTTTCTTTGCTTAAACGTAAGAATTTGTGAACTTATGTAACAGGCAAAGAGAAATGAATGGGAAAATTCGCAGCAGGCAATTCAGAACAAAAGAAAATCATAATAGAAACTTAACATAGAAAAAGAAACTTAATTTATTGCCATATAACAAGAATATGAAGAAATAATTTATATCTAAATAGCGAATAAAAATAAGGTTATTAATGTAATTTTTTCATCATTATCATCACCTTAGCGTTTGGACGTTCGCAGCTGGACGTAGACTCATACATATAGTATATAGTCCCTCATAGATTTCCATAGATTGACTTTTTTATCTTTATACTAATAAATGATTAGAGTTCGGCATTTAAAATAAAATGTAAAAAGAATATTATATCAGTAATTTTACTTAAAAAAAAAACGTTTACGCTTTGGTTTTTTTTTTCGTCATTGCGTGTAAGTCCTTTAAAAATAAATTTGGCATTTTGAGAAACATTTTACTATGTACTTATTACTTACGATTAATGATTATTGATTTTTCATTGTCAATATTTAAAATAAATAAAATAATCTTTATACGTGAGTACCCGGTACATGGTAAAATTTATCAGTTCTGCGATTAAATCATTAAAAAATAAGTTAAATTAAGTTTTAAATCATAAATTTGGACAATTCTATGATAAAAGAAAAGGTTATCTGTTAACTAGAAATCACAGATAGACTTCAATTATACTCATTTGTATAGATATGTAAAAATATTCCATGCAAGGCAATAACACTTTTGTCTCTGTCATAGGCACTTCGGGTCGAGCGTGGGTGGGGTACTTCAAAACAAAGGTTATTCACATGTGCACGAAAATTGTGTTAGTGCGTGTGAAAATTACGAAGGCAGTGTAGGAGTAAGGAAGGTCCAGTTTATTTTACAAGATGAAGGAAACAACAACGGTAGCGATAAGCTTTAAGTTATACCGATTGGCCACTGAGAGTCCCGTTAAATTAGATAAAAAAATAAGTGATGGTACATAAATTTACATTAAGCTGAAAAGTTGTACAAAATGTAATTAATAATTACATTTCAAAATTCCCCATCGTTCCGGCACTTGGAAAAAAATTGAGGTCAAAGGTCAAGATTTTTTTTCATGATTTTCACCGAAACTGCGGGTTTTATCATAAAGTTACATCAGACAAAAATTATATTATGTATAAAAAGATACTAATACGATTTCCTAAGAGTCACCGTTTTTAGATATAACGATTCAAAAAGTTGTAATCATCATTGTCCGTCAAACTTCATCAATAGCAAACAACTGCAGATTCCACGTGATGTTAAGTGTTTGCTGAAACCCATGGAATTCCACACACCACCAGAACAGAACTGAAGTACCATCTGAGGTCGTACGTATTTGTATTGCTACTTTTGAGGATTAGGATCGCCGCGCTTGTTAGTAGTAGTCTTACTATCACCATGTTTGGCTATCTGCTAGGTTAATAAAAATACAATTATGGCTACGTAGTATAAATTTTACTACGTACCAGGTTATTAATAATGATTAACAGTTTTTGAGGTACGTTTTTGAGGTGCAGATAGGACTTCAGTGCTCTTTGAGGTTGCATTTTTTTTTCGTCAGTTACCGTCGCCCGTTTACATTTGCAACACCAACACAGACTTTGAAGGAGAGTTCTCTTTACACCTTTCTTGAAAAGCCTCATGGCACAGCGTTCAGGGAATACCTAGGAAGGAAGTACGTTCCACATCTTTCACGTCCGTGGTAGGAAGGAGCGAATTGTAGAGGACTGCCACGAGTCCAGTTGATGCGGATGGAACTTTAACCTTCGACAAGTGGTGCGGCGGAAAAAATGTGGATGTAGATGTTCGTAAGGTGTGAATCGACAAAATACTCAGTCCGGTTTGGTTCGTCATTCCCAAAAGTGGTGTCATTAAAACAGGTATTTATAGTGTCGTTTGCATTACGAAACAAGGAAAGTTAACTAGTTAATTATGTGGTCATTAAGCATTAACGTCTGCGGTCGTTCAATCCAGTAAACAGTTAAACCACTGTTACTGACTCTTTTTTACTGCGAGGAAACGTCTGTACGGCTGTCAATCAATGTACCCAACTAATGATGTACGACGTAGTATTTATTCTATCGACAATCTCCTACAATCATAATCCCATACTAGGATTCTTTATGTCATGAACGCAGTAAAATACACAAACGAAACGAGAGTTTTAAAGGTGGGAGAGCTGTAGTTCGACCGGGGAAGTATCACCGCCACCCTCATTATCCGCCATAAGGCATTACTTGTGTTTCGGTTGGAGAGGTGCGGTTGCTGGCTACACTTTAAAGCGAGGTGACCATTTTAGTCCTCAGGAGTAGCAACATATATACGTTCGAGCTCAGATAGGATTTTGGTCGTGTTTGTGGTTGTCCGTAGATGTCTATGGGCTGCGACCATTTAACATCAGGTGGTTTACATGCTCGTTTGCTAGTTTTCTCATATAAAAATAAATCATAACCCTATACTAGAATTCTCTGTCATGAACACAGACGAATACACAAACGAGCAGACAAATAATATATCACCTACTTGCGACGATAGTTTGTAGGAGTTACAGGAGACGATTTTTGTACCTTTGATCGATTTGAACTTTTTAAAATGCACGTAATATTTTTAGAGCATGTTTTGAGTCAACGTCGGGCGAGTTTTCAACTAAATAAATAAATAAATAAGTAATTACTATACATCGAATTCTTAATACGCCGTGGCCAGTCCGCGGCACTATGCTGAGGGAGTCCCTGGTTCGGCATGCTATGACGCGAACGATCATATTTAATATAAGATTTTTTTTGTTTTATTTTATAAATTTTTATTTTCTTTGTTCGACTTCTTTTTTTGTTTATATTGTTGTGTTAATGCTTGTATGATTTGTCAGAAATAAAAAGTTATCTTTCTTTCTTTCTAATATATTTATCTATAGGAATAAGAATGAAATTATCGACAATTTTAGGTATGCACATGACTATCTCTAACAAGTTGCACAATTAAATGGCGCGTGCGTCAAGTTTGGTCGCCAATTTCCAATTTACAAAACCCATAGAAAGTACGCTGATGCGTGACAGAAAACCTGTACGGATGGCGACTTTACGCTTACGACTTGTTAATAGGTACTCGCCGATAAACTTTTCTGAGCTTGGTACTAGTGTTTACGTACATACTAGCGACCCACGCAGACTTGACATGGTTGCATTTACGACATCACATTACAATCTTTAATCTTCTTGGCTTTTCGCTGCTATAATATGCATATATTATACATGTAAACCTCCCTAAGTAGGTAGGTCGGTCGGTAGTATTACGTCTATTACCCTATCGCCAATCGCACTACCGCCATTTAGATAAATGCATTAAAATAATGCATTAAAATATCATATCTTAACGGCACTAAACAAACATTATTTGAGTACAAATTTTCGTATATATTCATAGCTAATTCGAGCCAAATTCGAACAACCAAGTTCGTAGATATGTATTTAATGTACATAGATAGGTATGTGTATAATAATGCTTGTTGGAGGTTGTAAAATTTAACATTTGTAACCGTAAACAATCGTAAGGACGTTTCCATCTTAGAGCGTCATTTAATATTAAAATCCCTTGAAAGAAGCCATATAAGGTATCCAACACACGTTACATACACGGATGATTTTTTCTTTACATAACTGTCACATCAGTACTTTGAATTCTAGTATTTTGAGTTCCATGAACTTGTACAAATTAGTTAGCTTAAAACTGAACCTGGAATACGTGACTTAGCACAACTAAGTAGGTACTTATTTTCAATGTGGTCAAGCATACAAGATATTTTAAATTAGTTATTGGGATGACTCAT
>DWON01005215.1:0-15176 GCA_018251015.1 Phocides pigmalion okeechobee | reverse complement strand
AGGTTTTTATTGTAATTAGTTTTAAGATTTTCATCATTGTAAATATAAAAATAATAAGAACGTTTAAAAGGAGAATTACATGATTTATGTAAATATTCAATAATAAAGAAATAAATACAAATAATATTTTTTTATAAAAACATTACATATTACAATATAACATTACATCTTGCTAATTACATTGCCTATTGTGCGTTGATCCTTTCGTGTGCGTTATCCCAAAGGGCTCGTCATATTGGCTTGTAAGCAACAAGTTATTGTAAGGACGTTGTGGGGGAACATTATAGTACCCAGGGATCTGTAAGGTACGGTATGGGGATCGCTATTGTTGGAAAACCTGTACAATATAATACATAATATTTTATACTTAGTCTGCAGACCATACACAGTTTTCCCCCGACTTTTCTCCTGGCCAGCCTTAGGTGACGGGGCGCTCAAGCCGATTAACTAATTTTTCATTGACATATTTGTTCCATATTGTACGTTTGATGGCCACTTAAAGTTATTGACAATAAATAAAGAAAAGTGAAAAAAATACTACATTAAAAGGTGTTGTGTGAAAAAATAATTAAATATTATTTAAATTAAAAGAATAAAAAGCAAAAAAATCAAAGGAACACTCTAAGACAATATATGCATGCAATTTGCTCCTTGCGTCCATCTACAAACGGTTTAAAGCAAGGGAATATATCTAAAGTTCGGAGTGAATTGAATGCAATTTGATACCTTTTTTTGGATGTGGAAATCATCAAATGATCTCTTCCGCCCAGAGTCGGGACGAAACAGTATGTCTGACTTTTCCGACTAAAACTACAACCTGTTCCTGATTAGCCCTTAAAATTCCGTGAGTCACGGGATCCTACCGTGATCGAGTTGACACCTTCTGGGTGGCACTTCAGTTAGCTTGTTCGTTTACTACTCTTCTTAATCTCTCCCGTATTTCATTGATAAACGAACTAATTCCCAAGGAATTCGGTTCCCCCTGATAGTAAGTTACACAACAATACATATAAAGGGACGTGACTGCGAGGAAACAAAAGGTATTACACATACATTAAACGTAACTCTTATAGACCATGAGCCAGGTGTAAAGGTTTACGATCATTTTTGTCTGCAGACTGGCATAACTAAATGTAATTTTTTGCTAAAGTCAGTGGTCCGCAATGAAATATATAAAAAATAAATTAATATTTTACTACGTATATTCGTTTTAAAACGAATTATAATAAAAGCCTAACAATTTAAAGGGCGTCCGTACACATGAGACATGGTTCCAAAAACGCTAGCTGCATTCCCGCATTGAATAGCAATCTCAATTCTTTACGCGAGATATGAATCAACCCTCTTGTCGCCGGTGGCGTCGATCGATCGTGGTACTAATTGTTTGAAAATTTTTTTGGCACGCGGAAAGCACGGCTTTCAAAGTATTTCCATCTGTTTTAGTATTAATATTAATGTCTGTTTTAGTATTATTGATTTATTATATTTCGAACCAGTTCCATGGTTCGTGGTCACGGCTAAACTGTGTAGTTTAAAATGATACACAAATATATACATGATATAATTTTTTAAAATTTCGCGTTGCAAAGATAAAATAGTTACAGATGAAGATATCTGATATTATTTTCAATAAAGGTGATGTTTAAAATTATTCTTTCAAATTATAATAAAAGCCTAACAATTTAAATATTTTCAAGTATTCCAACTTGACTGCGTTAAAATATTTTTTTTTTAAATCGACAATATAATGTTTAGTACAATATTTGTTCTGCCTTCGTTTAAATAATAAGCGTTGGTAATTGTGTCCATATTACTTATTTTTGCCCTTACTTACTTAATTTTGTAAAGTGACCTACATAACCTCTTTCGTTTTTCTTGTTTGTTTATATGTTTTCTATTTATTTACACGAGTTTTATTATGCCACTGACGTGAAAAATACCAAGATTGCGACTCACCATTAATAAATCTAAATATTGATGAAAAGGCTAAATGTTCTTAGCCCTGTCATCAGTAGTTTCTTTTTGGGCTTCATTCGAAAAATGCTTCAGAGAGATATATCAGGAACGTCAGCTGTGATACCGTAGATAGGTTTAGCAGCAGTGGTAGCATTGTTGGCATTCTTTTTAGATACACATCTGGTCACTACTGCTCATTCCATCCATAGAACCGCAACTGCCGTCCACGTGATTTCATGACACAACTCTGAAGCATTTCAGGGGTTATGTCTGAATGGGAATTTGTCATAAAAATCTGTTACTGGCTCATGGTTTAGTGACTGAAAAGTACGTTTTGAAACTTGTCATCTGAAGGCCACTTATGTGCTTGCAGGCTGTGACAAGGTAAAAGCTTCGCTTGAGGTTCCGTTCGTTAGCGCGTTACACGAGCCTGCAACGTAGCTTCGAGTTCTTTGTAAACATGTAATTTGTTACATTAGGTTTCAGAACTCGACAATATACGGACGGCCGGTCTTTGGTCGAACAGGGGAGGTACCACTGTCGCTGTCATAATCCGCTTTAAAGCAATTGTTGTTACGGTTGAAGAGGAGTGGTTGCGTTACACGTAGACAAGGCAACCCATCCTCAGAAGGAGTAAAGCATCTATGCACGCCAGACGAGACTTTATTTCTGTTTGAGTTTGCACTTGTATATGCTGCATATACCATATAACATTAATTGGCCTGCACGCTCGATTTATACTCTTCTGGAGTGAATAAATATTAGCTCAGAAATAACGATAAAACATTTTTTATGTTCGAAATTAATTTACTACTAAGACAATACTTTATTCACAAATACGACAAAATCACTATTAATACATCAATTTACGTCTGTTGCTTTAAACAAAATGCTACTCCATAGTCGGTACTTCGCGCCATGATTTCTGGGTGTTGCAATAAGTGGTGGTTAATAAGTCAAAGTATCGTTCGTACTTATGACTGAACCGAAAATATTGTTTTTGGTATCATTATTTATAAGTACCAAAAGAGTTTAAAAAACTGGAAAAATGTTCGTGTATGCTGTTGTTTTATAACTGAAACTATCATAATGTGTTAAAATATGATGTTAACATAACATTATTACGGCATTTATACATACATTTTGCCACCTACTGGGTAACCACTATTGACGATTTTTGATTTTTGATCGCTGATATTTTGTTTACAATAGTTTGCCCCTGATTATGAGCCATCCAACTGGTTCGAAATATCAGAAATCAAAAACCGTTAATCGTGAGTTCTGTTTACATAGAAAAGATTATGCTGTATTAAGTCAAATTAAAAAAAGAAACTTCAGAATCTGTAATAAAATATATTCGTTTAATTTAAAACAAAGTTTGTGAACTTTAACCGTTGACCGCGTTAACAAAACAGCACAAAGTTGTATCAACCGAAAAGTTCTAATGTTTTTTGTTCGTTATTCTAACGGTGACCCGCATGTGTTAATGCGTATCTGTTAGGACCTATCGCAAAATTGGATGCGGGAAACTTTAGTTTTGATTGGGTTCTACCCCAATCTGACAGACAGGGGTCAGCTGTGTAGGCAGTCATTATTGAATTTTGCGATAATTTATTAATCCTAAACCAACTTGGATCTTCACTTTGACTTGCTCGAGGGTTATATTACACGTGTGAATATTATTTGACGGGTTCACAGTAAAGACCCTTATTCAGTGCGTCTATACTTATGTACCTATACTACATCGCCCATGTAACAGTAGAGTGGCATATTTATATTTCGTGATTTTAACAGGAACAAGAATTAAAGATTGATGGATTATTTAAAGAAAAAATATTTCAATTCATATCTCGTGATGAGAATTGCGATCCCTTTTCAACGTGGGACTGTGGCTAGCGTGTGTTAGCATTATGCCGCATGGGTTTTGTTATTATCAGTTTTAAGTAACTAACTATTTATCATGTAATTTAAGTAATGAACATATAAATTATGTATAATAATAAATGTTCATTTATATTGGCAACATTATTGAGTCTTGTCTCATCATGAAAATTAGCGCGATATCATTTTATCAGTTCATAAGAACGTTGTAGTTTTTATGTTAGTAAAGTGTGAAGGTCGCTGCAACCCTTGAACGTTCATATGCAATCTCAGACAGACCTAAAGTCTTACATGAACTGGTACATATGCGATGTTACTTTTGAGTACTCAATTTGTCGCCTGGCTTTTAAATGTAGCCTGCAACGATACGTCTCTGACCAAAACACACAAATTATTTCTCGTCGTAATAATAATAATAATAATCGTTTATTTCAGAGTTACATTCCATATTTTGACTTTCACATTAAGTATAATCATAACAATCAACAATACTTACAGTAATAAAAATTAAATCTACTTGTGTTAAGAAAAATAATTTTGGTTGCCAAACAGAATACTATAAATTAAATTACATTAAAACATTAAATTACATTACAAGTAATAACAGTGGCGATAAAATCATAGAAGATTCTGGTACCCAATGAATACCTGATTTTTTAGCCTAGATATTAGAAATTCTAGTGTTTTCCAGTTTGTTCTCAAGTGAACGCACGAGTTTACATTATAAGTGTGACCCGTGTTATTTTGGAATTTAATCGTGCACGGAATTTCGACCGTAAAGAAGGTAAAGGCGAACCTTTAGTTACTTTGAGCCAAAACTATTTTGCCTGCATTATAAATTGCATTACTGTGTGACACCTTTTTTATTGTTGGAGCCATATTAGCTGTTTCCCAAATTTTCAAAGCTTACATACAAAATACTTGTTATTCAGACACAGCTACTAAATTTTGACAGACATAATATAGATAGCAGAAATATTATAGATTTTTAAGGTGAGACAACTATAATTTGACCAGGTACCACCGCCGCCCTTATAATCCGTCTTAAAACATTACTTGTGTTTCGGTTGGAGAGGTGCGATTGCCGGCTACACATTGAAGCGAGGCGACCATCTCAGTCCTCAGAAGTAGCAACGTATTTACGTTCGAGCACAGATAGGATTTCAGTCGTATTTGTGGTTGTATGTGGATGGCCCATGCTGCGACTACTTAATATCAGGTGGTTTGCATGCTCGTTTGCTGTTTTTCTCACATAAAAAAATATAGGTAGAACTACCAAATGATTGGAGATATTAAGCGGTCGTGAAACAACACTTGTTTCATTTTACTCCGTATCGGGTAGTCAAGATTAACGTCTTTTGATTTTTGATTGTCGATATTTCGAACCAGTTGCATTGTTTGAAGTAACGATGGGCCTGTGTGATTTCGGTGCAGTTTTCAATAATGTTTGTCGATAAGCTTCAATTAATATTTACCGTTTATATGATTTCAATCGGTTGATGAAATAAAAATATACAGCAGTTGATGTAAAGTAGTTAACAATAACATAATAATGTGGATTTTCGCGATTTAACTGTTATACCATTAACCAGATTAAATAATAAATAAATATTTACTTTTTTGAGAACTGAATCTTAGTTATAAACTAGCTTCATTATGTGGTATATAGACGCGTGTAGATTAAATTGTGTCGTGAAACTTCCATTTTTTCAATCATTTTCATAACGCGAAGCCTAACTTGAAAATCAAAATACACATAACTAAAAAAAGCTAATTTAATCACGGGGTCTTAAATCCTATAAGGAGATTAAATTATGATTTGATTAAATAACTATTATTGAAAGTAAAATTTATCTTAGTCACGAGCGATCTTCATTATGTGCAAGGCGCGCCCAGATTAAGGAGTATCGGAAAATCAAGATTTTCACTATCATTTTCATAATGTGAAGTAAGATTAAGTTGTATCGTGAAACTAGGATTTTTATTATGTGAATTTAGACTAAGTTGTATTGTAAAATAAGAATTTAAATGATCGTTTTCTTAACATGAAATTAGGTTAAGTTGCGGGTTTCATTATCATTTTCATAACGTGAAGTTAGATTATATTGTATCGGGAAACTAGGACTTTCATTGTCATTTTCATAAAGTGAAGTTACATTGTGAAAATAGGATATTCATTATAATTTTCATATCGTAAAATTAGATTAAGTTGTATCGTGAAACCAGAATCTTCATGATCATTTTCATAACATGAAGTAAGATGAAGTTGTATCGGAAAACTACGAATTTCGATAATAATCGTTTATATCACTTGTTTTGACTTTACAATGGAAAACCAAAAACCTAATCTAATCTCTGGATAATTATTGTTGCCCATAGCACAAATGTTGCGAGTCTCACAAGTTATGGAACATCAATATGATTGTTGGTGAGTCCCAGTTTATGTTATTACACAAGTTCTGTTAATCTTGGCATCAAATTTTATGCCGTAACTGTATTCGTACCGATGAAATATTAATTCTGAGTCAAAGTTAGGGGTAAGCAAACTATAACAATTTATTGTTTTGTATTTAGGCAAAGCTACTATTTGTATGCCTAACTTGGCAGTGTATAATTGAAATTGGCTAGACTTAATAATTAGCCTATTGGATCGGTAGTTTTGAGACATAGGCATAATCAAAGGATTGATTGGTTAATTTATGGATATTACTCTTGTTTCAAATTTCTGGCTTTTTGTAGCATAAAGCTAGCAAATGAGGAGGCATATTATCTAGTGGGACATTTCTACGGGGAGGTACCACTGCTGCCCTCACAATGCGTTGCGAATCAAACTTTTTGTTTCGGTTGGAGAGAGAGAGTGCAGTTGTCGGTTACACTTAAAAGCAATGTGACAAAGGCGAGTAGCAACGCATCTCTGTACAAGATCAGATACGACTTCAGTCCTTTTAAGGTTGTAGACATGGGTTGGGTAGCAGTGACTATTTATTTTCAAATACCTACGGGCTCACTTAAGATCACTTAACATCAGATGGTCTTTTCGTACTTTTGTTATTAGTCTAACGTAATAAACATACCTGCCTCACTTCCTCGTTACAAACAGTTGACGCATACATTCTACAACGGTGGTGGTCGCACAGAATTTCTATGTTGACTTATTAGTAAATTTATTTTTAACTCTCTAAAGACTTTCATTAGTAGGTGCTTGCCTGAAAGTGATTTTAACTAAGTGGCTTAATTAGGTAATGCAAACATTTAGCACTCTCACCAACTCTCACCAATTCTCACCAACTCTCCACTCACCAGACCATTTGTCTATAGGTTCGTGATATGCGAATTAACTGAAAAGCAATAGTTTTGAATTCGCAGTTAATAAAACAGAAATTTAAGTATGAACCTTTACCTTAAAGACGTTTAACCTCTACGGCTAGAATAAATAATAAACATTCAACAAAGCTAAGCAACGTCAGGTGTGGTCAGGAATTAGATGGGTGACCAAGGTTAGGGCATTTCATGTGCTTTCATCGTATAGCACGTTAAGCACTTGTTGTCGATAGAAAGAGGTCAATAAATCTTATAGGAAGCCTTGGATTGAAAACATCTAATAAAGGGTTTGGATAATAATTCGTATTTCTGTTAACAGGCATGGGCAACGTAGGGAATACATTAGGTGTTCCTAAGTTTTTGAGGTACCCGTAGCCAAAATATTACAACACAATTCTCCCAGTGAAAAAGAGAGGGCCTCTGACATGTGTGGACAGATCATAGTATTGCAAATAACTAGAATATAGATGTAATTAATAACAGTTCAAACAGAATCTGTTATTAAGTCAGGCTTCAGGCGGTTTTTGGTCGGCTGCACTAACAAAGTTTGCCTTTACCTCAATAGGTACATAACATATATGTATGTGTACATACAGGGAACTATATGTATCTACATATACCTACATATATTTTCCTTTTTACATAATACCATTGCTACTATCGAATGGAATAAAACCAAGAAAAACGGTTTTCAAAGAAAAATGCACTTATAAAATTTTTTTTACCTACTTTATTAATATAAATATAACATGGAATACTATAAATTAAGTTATAATAAAGTCATTAATCGTAAGTATCCGTTACATAGTAAAATGTTTTATTATATAACCGTTTCGCCGTGACCACGTCCTATGCAACTTGATGAAATATCGGCAATTAAAAGCATTAATCGTGAGTACCCATTGTATAATAAAATGTAAAAATTCCGCGATGATTTCAGTTTAAAATCATTTCTATTTTTCAGGTTATTGTATCATCATTGATTCATAGCATACCAATTTTCGATGGAATCGATCAGACTAATAATATTTATTTTTCCGTCTGGAAATCTCGACGAGTATCTTCAGCCATAGGGCTGACGGGAAGTTATGTCGGGCTCAAATGACTAAAAACCTAACGGGTTTTTAGTTTTTAGTCTTTTAGTCTTTTTTAGGCTTGATCGTAGGGCGGATCCCCGGGAAGGCTTTCGCACACTTTCGTGACTCCGCCAGTGAGACAAGTAAAGGTTAATTAAATCACTTAAAAACTACAGAATAGCCGGTGATTTGAATTAGAAATTTGAAAAAGTATTAAATCAAAATTGACCGCCATAAAGCATTCCTTATGTTTCGGTTGAAGAGTCAGTCACTGCCAGTCGTGTTTGTGAGTGTTCGTTGATATCTATGGACTGTAACTACTAAATATCAGGTGGTTTACATGCTCCTTTGCTACTCTTTTCACATAAAAAAGTCACATGATATAAGGAGGTATGACGTTACAAACAAACACAGACATACATACCTTAAACATATAACTCTTTTTTGTATCACGGGTGAAAAAATAAGAATTGGTTTTCGTATTTGCGATTACATGCAAATTATTTACATAAAAATATTGATTACATGCAAAGAACTTTAGAAGATGTCATTTAATTTGTACACAGGCAGTGATTTCAATTTAATTTATTAGTATACATAGTTTATCCTACGTTAGAACGAAACTACGTGTTTATTTTATCCGCTTGATGGCGCCTGCAGCATAAAACAGCAATTGGATTCGCTTCGCTGCGCTGAGAGCACTAATGTTCTAGCTGAATGTGTTTACCTATTCGCAACTATTTGCGGATGGCTAATTCGCTTTGATTTAGTTCGTCAGTAAATCCGCTTTGAGTGTTAGATAAGCAGGATTTAGGATTTGGGATTTAATTATTTTTGGTGCGGTTTTGGACTCCCAAATAGAATTTAGTTTTTCGTACTCGTACTTGGTATTAGCAGTGTAATATTCCTTAATTTTTCCGGTAAATTTATGAATGATAGAATGAACGGATGAGCGAATGAATGAATGAGTGAATAAATAAATAAATGAGTCAGGAAATGAACGAATGAATGAAAGATGGTTTTATAAAAGAATATCAATATCTCATAAGACCAGAAGCTGTAAAAATGTGAAAATAATATGGAAGTTTAGTTCCTCTGAGATGCCTTCGGCTTATGCAATCCAAGGCATATTTCGAAGGCTGCAACTACAATTAAACATCAAGTGATACATTGTACTCTTTTCCCATATAAAAACAAATGATAGAATCGCAAAATACGTCTCACAATACAAAAGATATATACTTTAAAGCCGCTACATTTTGAAAAATGCGTTTTTTTCAAATCCATCCTCTACAGAAATCTCTATAGACGTCGTATAAGCCAGTAATACTTTAAAAGAAGTGACTGTATTTCCAAAATGGCTACTACTTTCAAAACCAATGAATTCTAAACCACGAAAGAGCTTTATAAACTTTTCAGTTACCAAACCGCTTACATGGAGTTGGTGCAATATTTGAGTCTGTACATTAAAATGTATCGACAAACATTCGCCGATAACTGATTTGCCTGAGTGTTCCATGCAGTGTGCATTTCAATATTGAAAATATGCATGCATCAACTAGTTTTGATCGTGGTTGCTGTGAAATAATGGCTTGAATCGCGTAGCTCCGCTTGCAGACTGTAAAATATGGTAAAATAAAGCAACGTCGGGCGCGGTCGGGAATTGGATGGGTGACCATTAGTACAAAAAATATATGATTTTACGTGTTTTGAAGACTACGTTAAGCAATTAGTTCTAAATGTTATAGACCATAAACCAGCAACAGATTTCACTGACCAACTTCCTCTCAAACACTAATTGGTAAAATTATTTAGTCAGGTATATCATGAAGTCCCGAACGTCGGTTCGATCGATGATCTAAGTCCTTGTCGCCCACTAAACAGCGGGATGGCGGGGGCCGCGCTGGCCATCTGCGTTGCGTTTTTGCGTTACATCATTATATTATTTTTTATAATTTACTTTGTCGGTGTTACGTAGAATGATCGCTGTAGAGTTGCGCGGCCTCTATCCCGGGGGGTATTCGACCCCCACGAGCAAAAGCCCGGGTAAAGAGGGAACCCTGGAGGCCCGAATAATCCCTACCCCTCTCCTACCTCGCGTAGAGCCTGACAGTACCGCTGGGTAGAGTAGTAGAGTTAGGTGTAGGACGTCCCGTGTTCGTTCGTTCAGACGTGCCAGTTGACAATTGTCACCTGTGTTGTACCGACAAATTTGTATAGATTACGGGTGTTACAAGACTGGGGGCGGACATTACGTCTGTGTATTCGTAGATGACACACAGATGCTAAAAAATACAATATTTCAGTAATTTGTCAGCGTATCTTCGGTCTAACCAAATAAGTTTAAGGCCGCGTCCCGCAATACTCCGCGCCGCAGTCAAAGTGATAGACACATAAATAGATAGCGGAGTGAAGAAATTCATGTTGATTAGTACAACATACGGATTGGACGAACAATATAATGCATTGAAACTTAATTACAGGTAGCATTTTAAAAAAACAAAATCAAAATATCGCTACTTTAAAACAAAAGAGCCACAAATCAAAAATATTCAAAATCCTTTTTATTGAAAAAATTCAATTTTTGTCGGTCACATATCCGAATCAACCATTAAAAGCAGAATAAAAATATCTTTCCAACAGTGTATAACACCTATTTATCAGTTTCAAAATTACAGAGCAATTATACAAGAACTGATTTTGAAACTTTAAATGGCTCTCCTGTAAAATTAGGTCTGTCCGCGTTGTGGCCCTTTTATTTTGAAGTAGCGATATGTTTACTCAAATTAGATTCTTTATAGAACTCTTTGAACGTCAATAAACTACCACCGACTGTAAGGTTCTTTTTGGAGACTGCGAGACTAACTCCAAAAAATACATCTTTTCTGTTTGAAAATGTCATTTACAAATAAACTAATGGAACAATAGTCCGATCTAGAGAAAACATATCCAGTTTAGTGCCGCCGTTCGCAACGCTGACTGATGATTGAATAAATGTAAGCTTCGCAGTCTAAGTGTTAAGCGTATGTAAATACCTTAACGAAATGAAATATCACTAAATATTATAAAACAAAGTCCCCCGTCGCTTCTGCCTGTCTATTCGTGATAAACCCAAAAAGCACTGGACGGATGTTCTCACAGTTTTCAACAACAGGTAGAGTGATTCCTGATGAAGATTTTGGTGCATAATAGCTTAAGTTTATTTGTAAATTGGGCGAGAAATTAAATAGTTAAATTCAATATAGTAATTCAGTTGGCGTTCGAAATAGATGTTTCTAATTGTTAATTTTTGCAACTAGGTAATGACTGGATGCATGTATAAAAGACAGTGGACAGTGGTAAGATCCTGACACACACGATTAGCTGTCTCGTGTGCTCACCATCTTTCTAAAGTTATACTGTGTAATGTTTATTTATCAAGGGCCGTTTTGAAAAGAGTGCCGAGTTTTTTCCGCCGGCTTTTTTCTCCCGGTCAACCTCAGCCAACAGGCGCTCAAAGCCGACGTATTGATTTTACATTGTACCCTTGACGATCATTTAGTGTATGTAAGTTCCTTACAATTAAATAAAAAAAATGAATATGAATTTGAATTTGAATTTACTAGATACCACGAATATTCGGCTACTATTCGGTACATGGCCTATTCGGTCACTTTATCAATATTCAGTATTAAGCAAATAGTGCACAATATTCGGTCGAATACCCAATATCAAATGATGAAAAAATAACCACAAATATTAATAAAAAACGTAAATATTTTGACAACAAAAAATTACAGTGAATACTCAAAATTTATCAGCGGTAACTTGCAGCACTGTATACTTAAAAACTATCAACGAAAATATATTATGAATGCTATGCCGCTTTGTAGAAATTTTGGCCAAGTGATACAGACAATAAGTAACACAATTTGAAGTAATAAGGGTAATGAATGTCCTGACAAGATTTAGGTTCAAGAAATCGATGGCGTTCGATAGTTTGTCTATATAAAAGTGCACAAACTAAGAGATTCCTAGCTAATCTTTTATTGACGCGACGTAACCATTCGACCGCGCCATATTCGACGCTTCAGCCGAGATCCTGGCCGAATATTCGGTAATCGGTATGCGGCCGAATCACTATTCGCGGCATCTCTATTTAATACAACAAAAAATATTAAGTATTACTTACTTATATCCAATATTTAGAATATAAGTAAAAATTATCGGATATTAAAAATCGACATAACATGCGTAGCTAGTCGAATAGATGAAGCGTCCAAAATGTACAAAAGTCAAATCTACATTACAGATGTTGTTTTGCGGCTTACATAACAAAGGCATTGTTCAATTACAATGTCTTATCTTAAACAGATTAACTCAAACGAAAAAGACTAGTCTACAAGCAAGTTTAGCAATAGCATAATACAACCTGACACTTGTATCCAAAATGGTAGCAAATTGAAGCATCAATTTCCCCATTGTTCTATTAGGCCTTGAAATTTAATTAAAATTAATATTTTACCACTAACGCTCCGTTACCCTTACTTGAAACTTTTAAAGGGCATACCTCTAGTATATTTTCCATAACGACTATTTTCGAACCTACGAGGTCTAAAAGTAGTCAAATTATCGTAAAATACAAATGTGTTAAGCCGTTAAAAAATGTCAAATTTGAACAATTATAAATTTTTAAAATCCTGTCATTGATATCCATCGAACTTATATATACAGATCTTAGATTTGCCTATTTACAGTTGTATTTTAAGTTAGAGTGATACATTCAGATACACTACTAAATTTATAGAGTCCCAATGTCCTAAATTTCAAACATTTAAGGTAGTTAAAAAACCTCTATATTTAAAATATTTCCATTATTCATTAATCATATATATATGGTTCTTAAAAGTATAATAATATACATTTCTCCCAAATCATTATTATTTTCAAAACTTTAGCATAGTTCGTAGAATCCGAATAAACATTTACATGGTCCTTCAAGCCGGATAAATATTTATATCTTCACTTTGACACAATAATGCTGTAAGTAGTAATTTGCAGTTTTATTCACTTTTATTCACAATGGTCCTTCGAGCTAGAGTCATTTAACTTTGTAGTGTGATATGAACTTTACCTTTGAACTTTGTAGTGTAATCGTATATATGTTTAATTTAGGTTTTTCGTTTAGTATTACATGAAGAGTACGCCTTTTTAATAAATTTCTTACAATTAATTATAGGCCTTCGAGCCGGATAATTTTTCCATTACATTTATAAGTTCGTTCGTTCGTTCCCATACATTCTTTCAATTACCTGTACCTCCCCCCCCCCATCACACTTATATACATTTATTTCTTCCTTAGCAATTTCCGCTCACTTTCTTCCCAAAAGTAAGTAGTACATTTACAATTTCCCATTTTTCGAACTATTAATATTCTTAATACATCCCTTAAGTGTTCATTTGAGATGACATACACACTGAAGCGTTACTATCATCTTTTAAAACAAGATTACATTATTTCAAAATTTTGTATTTCAAAACACAATTGGAAAATATATACCCTATATGAAAAGGAGAAGGAGAAGATGTAGGGAAGGAGTTAAGATTTTAGAACAGAGAAGTTTTGTAATGCAAGAACCTCTGATGTCATAACCATTTTTTAAGGTTCATCGTTGGGTTGACACTAATGACTAGTTGGTCTTAGAGAATAAAAGAAATTGGAGTCGAGGTTATAGAAAAGAGGGCTCTCAAAGGTAAACCCTTTTTACATGATGGTTTGAAAAGATAATGTTGAGATATTTAGTTTGATAACATCGTTGATTCGTAAGGTGATCTTTAAGTAGGAGACAAGTGCAAAAGGAGAGTATTTGAAAAAAGAGACGTTTAGTGTGTGTGTTTTAAAAAGTAAAATTTTACAATATATTTTTAAAAGTTGGTAGTAAGGCCTTTTGTGATGTGGTGATTGTAGTGTGGTGTTCAGTTGGTCCAGGCCATGACGACCTTGGAGAAGGGCACGAAGAGCGCCGTGCAGTGCGGCGGCACGCGGAAGTAGCGGCGGCCGGCCAGCGTGCCGTCGTTGCGCGGCAGGGATGGGAGCGCCGCGGTGGCCACCTCCGTGCCCACGAAGATACCGCTGCCCGCCGCCGACCCACCCGCAATACCCACGTATCTACATTAAGCATATAAGAAAAAACAAAGTTATCAATGGACAAGGTAAATGAATATGAATTTGAATATGAATATGAAGGTTGAGCAACGTAGGGAGTAGTTGCTAGTTGCACGGATGATCGTCAGTTGCAAAGTATATACACGGTATCGCGCTTTAAAAGGCACGTTAAGTGGTCCACCTCAGTCGTTATCAATAGATATTTTACTATATACTATAGATACTATACTAAAACTACGAGGACTACCATCACAATCCGCCGTGAATCAACTCTTATGTTTCAGTTTGAGAGGCTCCACTTATAAGCGAGGCAACACTTTAGTCCTCAGGGGTAGCAACGCGTACGTAATCGAATCAAGCAGAACTATTGTTGTTTATGGAGTTGAGAGATATCCATGGGCGGCAATAACCAGAAGCAATCATGTGGACTGCATGATCGTTTGCTGCCACCATTACACAAAAAATACCATAAAGTAAACATATTTAATTTCAATAAATAATCGAGTTAACACGAAGATATTACCGAACACGGCCGACAACTAAGCGGCCCTGGGGCGTTATTATCTTGACCGTATGTCCGAGACGCAGCTGACGGGCCTCGGAGGGAATGTACGGTTGACCAGTTCTGTCGTTAGGACCGTCTACTGGAAATATTTATAAATAAAATATATTACTATTATTATTATTATTTTAAAGGTGGTAGAGCCGTTAGAGGCGCCCGGGGCGGCACCACCGCCACCCTCATAACCCGCCCTAAAGCAACATGTTCTTCATGTATTGTGTTTCGGTTGGGGAGG
>DWON01005214.1:0-15177 GCA_018251015.1 Phocides pigmalion okeechobee | reverse complement strand
CATGCAAACCACCTGATGTTAAATAGTCGCAGCCCATAGACATCCACGCGCAACCACAAACAACGTTCCTACTCCTGAGGATTAAGATGGTCGCCTCATTTAAAAGTGTAGGCGGCAACCGCACCTCTCCAACCGAAACACAAATAATGCTGTGGCAGCTGTGGTACTTTCCCAGTCGAACTAGTTCTCCTACCTTTAAAACATAAAACATAAGCGCTATATATTTGACGTTAGAGCTCGCCCGGGACGGCACCCCCGCCACCCTCATAACCTGCCGTAAAGCAACATGTTCTCATATTGTGTTTCGGTTGGGGAGGTGTGGTTGCCGGATACACATGATTGGAGGCTACCATCTTAGTCCTCAAGAGTAGGAACGCATCCGCATCCATCCTTAAATAAAACGTCTGTTCTATTTGAGATTGGACGTGGTTGTGGGCTGCAGTGACCACCTAACATCAGGTGGCCTGCATGCTCGTTTCTTACGCTTTCATAGTAAAAAAAATACACAAATGTGAACTAAACCTTACTACAATACAAAAGTGAAAACCGCACTAAAATCAGTTTAGCGGCCTCTGGGATTACCGCACACAAGCGTACACAATCAAAATAAATTATAGCATATTTTACTTCCTGATAACATAGCAATTAGTGAAAAAATGTTAAAATCGGTCCAACATTTTCGTAGCTTATTTGGTACACATAAACAAACGAAAAATCCTCTTTATAATGTATATTGCTGTTTGTAATGTGTGAATTTGAGTTTAAATTGAAAAATATTACATAGATTAAAAATACTTAATCATGTTTGTTTATGATAACAGAACAAAGATTATAATTTGTATGTCTATTATTATACTCATATAGCAAATGCAGTTTTTAACTGAAAATTCAGAGTAGTCGCTGCAGACCATAGAAATATCTCCCATCTTCAAAACCGGCGATGTATTGACGACGCCCTGGTGTTGCAAATGTCCATAGGCGACGGTGACTGCTTTGCATCAGCTACCAAAAGGTAGCGTCAGGCTAAAATATGCAAAAAAGAACTAGTAACATATAAAACGTCTAGTCCGTTATGTTATATAACGGGTACTCACGATTAACGCTTTTTAATTGCCGATATTTCACTTCTGTTACTAGCACCAGTTAGTTTCACCCGCCACCGCAGTTTCGCCGTGACAACGCACCATGCAACTGGTTCGAAATATCGGAAATTAAAAAGTGTTAATCGTGAATACTCATTATATAACATAATTTACCAATTCCGCGATTCAGCCTTCGTCCACTTACGCGGATTGACCAATCTTTCCACTACGGCATGACTTACTCCTACTTATCCTCTAACTCCCTTCACCCCGTATTAATCCTCTCCAATTAACTCCTTAACTGCACTACCCTTTAATAACCAGTCATGCCGACACGAAAGAAGAAGAAGAATGATTCTAGAAACTTAAAAATATATTACGACTAATTTGTCCATTCAAGAGTATTCTAAGATCGAAGAGAATGTCACAATGCATTTGCATTACGATCTGTATGACTCATATTAAAAATGGTGTCCAATTTGGGACAGTATGAGTGAGTGACCGCAACGAATTGTAAGGTTTTTGGAGATCCGCTTAAGGTCAACACGATGATTGTCGTTTTTCGAAAATGTCCATTGTTTTTTACCCTATGTAAGAATCATATTACTGTTACACACACACAGACTTATTTAAAGTATAAATATATGTACAAAAATTATAATTTAAATATATACAATTTAATATATATATATTTATTTTTTATTTTTGTACCGTTGTCGTAATTGGAATTGGAATTTTTTTTTTTAGTTTTACATGAATAAAATAAATCTAAACTATATTAAAATATAAAAAATAAAATTTAAAATATAAATAAAAAGTAATTGATACATATTAAATATTCAAATTATAATTCACAAAAGTATACTTCAAAGAAATTGAAAAAATAAGTTCTTTCGTAGATATATCATCGCAGAATTTATACATTTTCATATTTACCGGGTACTCACGATTAACGATTTTTTATTTTTACATGACTTTAGCCGTGATTACGACCAATGCGACTGGTTCAAAATATCAGCAATAAAAAAACGTTAATCTTGATACCCAGTACATAGCAAAACACATAATATTTATTACGTGTGTAACATTGACAGTTTGAACGCAAACAATGTATTATTTCACTGAATGTAATGTAATGATATGATATGATAATGATATGAATTAATGTAATGTAATGTAACACACATTATATACAGTAATACCTCGACTTACGCTACCCCGATTTACGCGAATCCGGAGTTACGCGATTTTAAAATCCCGTCTTTAAAGACCAAGATACGAGGTGTGTTCAAAAAGTATCGCGATTTTCGTATTTTCGCGGGTTACCTATATTCTAATTTCGGTTTTTTTGTGGCGTTATGTTGGTACTCATGTCTCTCACTTATGCCGACAAGTTCGGCCATTTTGAATGTTCAGTTAATTGTTATTAAAAATAGATATTGATGAATAAATAAATAATTTTTTGAACACACCTCGTATTAATTTACATAGAGCCTTTATACCTACTCGTAGTTTAATTAGACAGAAATTAAACTTTTAAGAACCGATTAAATTACAAATACCAAATATATATTTATATGTAAATTATGTTTGTAGTAAGTAATAAGTATTTGTTATTATTATCGATAATATTAATAACAATAACAATTTAAATTGTGTCCAGACTGACTGACTACAGATTGTATAAATGTACAGTCGTATTATGTATTTGATTTATATGGAAATTATTATATTGATACGACCTATTGTCACTCGCTAATGGATTCACTAATTACTACTTGAAGTGATTATTTATAATTTATCTGATTTATAACTATAAAACACGTACAATTAAAAAAAAAGTATAATGATGGACATAAAACCGAATAAAACTATTACATTCAACATAATCTATCAAATTTCTTTATTGTAATAATTAAGGTGGAAGAATTATAGTTCGACCGCGGAGGTACCACCGTCGCCCTCATAATATGCCGTAAAGCATTTCTTGTTTCAGTTGGAGAGGTGGGGTTGCCGGGTACACTTTGAAGCAAGGCGACCTTAGTCCTGAGGAGTAGCGTATGTACATCCGAGCTCAGATAAGATTTCGGTCGTGTTTGTGGTTTTTTTTGATAATGATAATATATGTTAAGATAATGTGTATCCAGCAACCACACCTGCCCAACCAAAACCTCATAACCCGCCGTAAAACAACATGTCCTTCATGTATTGTGTTTCGACTGTGGAGGTGTGATACACATTATTGGAGGCGACCATCTTAGTCTTCAGGAATAGGAACGCATCCGCGTCCATCCTTAAATAGAACTTCTGTTCTATTTGAGATTGGACTAAGTTGTCCATGGGCTGCAGTGACCACTTAACATCAGATGGCCTGCATGCCCGTTTCTTACTCTTTTACAATAAATAAATAAAAACACTTATAAATACTTTATAACATACGTACATACAACCATACAGACGTCAAATTAAGTGTGTTTATAATACAAACTTAAAAGTAAAATAACAAATAATAAAACGGGTCAAGTGTAAATTGGGCTTCTTACTTTTACTCCTAACGTTCCAAAACCAGTTAAAAAGAATAAGTAATTTGTTAATAAATATACACATGCTATAAGAAATAATGTGAGAGAAGTAACGGGACATAAATAAATAATTAAAAAACTTCAATAATATTATATTGTATATTGTCCGCGGCTCTGCTTACAAAGAAGTCAATCCCTGCTCCTCCCACCCACCCCTCAGTATCATTATTATATTCCCTTAGTTGTCGAAGTCCCTTACTTAGTACTCATCCTGTATATATCAATTTTAGGGTTCTAGGTTCAACAGTTTCGGCTATGTGTTGATATAAGGGTTTCTTAGTCACCTTCCTCTGAAAAAAAAACAATAATTTATTTTTTGCAAAAAGTATGCCAAATTGTAATGAAATTCTTTGTGTGTCTTCAGGTGGTTTCGAGCATAGTTTAGATACTCAATTGAAACCAATAGGTGGCACTGGAATCGGATGTAAAGCTGATATTTCTGAAATTGGATCCAGAAGAACCTGGAAGAACCTTTGATGGCACTAAACCCTTTTCACATAAATCCTACTCGAACTTAGCCGATTAATATGCATGGGTACTATACATTTTGAATGCATAAAGAACTTTGTTTATATATTCAATATATTCAGGTATATTTTGGTATCAAAATTATATTAATAAACATTATATTGATTCTAGAAAACGGGCTATTTAATAGAACGCTGAGGCACACGTATTTCTGACTGACTGACTAAGATGATCGCCTCTCTAACGCCCGGGACGGCACCGCCGGCACCCTCCATAACCCACCGTAAAGCAACATGTTTTTCATGTATTGTGTGTCGGTTAAGGAGGTGTGGTTGCCGGATACACATTATTGGAGGTGACCATCTTAGTCCTCAAGAGTAGGAACGCATCCGCGTCCATCATTAAATAGAAGTTTTGTTCTATTTGAGAATGGACGTGGTTGTCCATGGGCTGCAGTGACCACTTAACATCAGGTGGCCTGCATGCTCATTTGTTACTCTCACAATTAAAAATAAAGTATAGCCGGCAACCGCACCTTTCCAACCGAAATACAAGTAACGCTTTACGGTGGATTATAAGGGCGGCGGTGGTACCTCCCCGGTCGAACTATAGTTCTACCACCTATCACCTATCAAAATAGTGTTTGGGATTCAAACCCCGGATTCATTGTCTAAATCTGAAATATTTTCCATAGGTGATAACTTTTACATTGATGCTTCGTAAAATAATTTTGCAATAATTATTTAAAAGAATCGTTGCATCTAATCGTTGCATGTAATCTTTTAATTGCTTTTTTTATATTGCCGATATTTCGAATCAGTAGTATTGGTCGTGGTCACGGCTAAACTGACATTAATCGTGAATACCCTTTATATACATAGTTAAATGTAAAAAACGGCAATTATATTAGTTTTAAATCTGCTTCTTTAATTCCGTAACAAAGCATTTTTGTTCACTCTTTCTAATAGTTATAAAACTATATAAAAATACTGTCGAAATAATTTTAGTACTTATTATTAAATCAGTACCCAAACCAGCTTCCGTATAAGCGCACTTTTGCTAAAAAGGTCATTGAGGACATTTTAATATAAGGACAGCAACGTTAAACATTAAAGTTATAGATTTACAATATATCATTGAAATAGCGCTACGGTCGAGTTTAAATCATACTAAAATAGCGATAGACGTGTCTTATAGGCCCTTATTAGCCCATGAGTCATGTAATCAATAAAGCGATACATATAGTGGCTGTATGTATTTGTACAAGACGTCGGAATCGTGTTCATAACATTTGCCGGTCAAATCGCGCTGCGTCCCACGTTTTATTACGTCTCCAGGTAGACACGACCCGACTAACGAAAGAGACAAAACCATACTAACGCGACTACATTTTAAAGCGGTCATTTAGTGCCACGACTTTCTTTCAACCCCGAGAGCGGCCGAAGCATTCAATCAATACGATAATCCGAACCAATCACCGCCATTTTGTTTATTATTACGAAATACGTCGACTGTACGACGTCGACGATGTGACCGTTGTGTTAAACGGAAAAAAATAGCCCAAAAATATGTGCGATACACTTATAGTGACGTTTGTAACGGTCGTAGCGTGAAGAACACAGGCTTTGAACAATCGGAGGGACGCGTAATCTCCCATAAAATGGAAGCCAGCCGCCATCTTAGCTCGGAGTGAGAGAGCGCTCGGCCTGGACGGAATTTGGAAATTGGTGTTTTTTTTGTTGTAAAGAGAGCAGTATATAAGAGGGGGGGAGGGGATCTCCGCACGGCCAAAGCGGTGTGAAGGGAAAGAACTGGGCGCGATGCACACGGTACGCGTATTGCGAGATATGTGTTGCGATTTGTAGGACGCGGCGACGACGCTATCATTGTAGAGAGTAGTAAGCAGCAGAAATTCTACCGGCTTTTACTCGTTTTGTTAAGTAGGTCGGTCGCTTTAAAAACCTTTTTAACGAAAATATATTTTAATTAAATGAGTTTTTGCATTACTACATATTATGCATTTGGTGCTAAAAAATATTTGGTTGTCATTCTAATTATTAGTTACTTTTACAAATGATAATGACAAAATGACAATTATTTTTAAATCATAAAATAACATATTATAAAATATTCAAATTTTAAGAAAGTAAGTGTGTAAGTAACTAGTAAGTAAAGTATGTATAACTATTTTAGTATTATTTTTAAAACTTTATTATTTTATAATTTTAATTTAAATTAAGTTAGGACCAAATTAGTTTTAGTAATTTTCTACACTCAGAAAGAAATTAATAGCATATTATATGATTACTATAAATCTAAATTTTTTGAGTTCTAATATGTAAATCGCAAAATAAGGCGATTGGCGTACATCTATCGTGTTTTGAACAGACAGTCGCGAGGTTTCATCCCGCGACGGATCGGCGTACCGCTGCCGCGCTGTGTACCCGCCACCTATCTTTCATTGCACGTACGCGCGGCGCGGGGGGGCCGGTCGCCGCGCGGGCATACGCGGAGCCATCTTGCTAGCGGTCGTCGAAACGTTCGTGTCTCCGCGACAAATATCACCATTAATTCGCACTAATTAACCTCCTAAACCCGAAAAAACTCAACAAACCAAACCCGAAACTCAACAGTGACAGTGCAGTGACATTAGAATTAAACAATTTAACCCAGTGTCGTGTAAATGTGTTGTTGTTTTAGTTGTGTGCATTCCCGTCTAGGTGAGTAGTCACCGCTCTTTGTGCGCGACAATTATCATTCTGATCGATTCGCCCGCGCGGGGGTGTGCAGTCGGCCCGTTTTATATCTTTTGTTGTTTTGTAACGCTGCTAAATCAATAATTTTAGTGGTCGCTAGCGGCCATCGCGTCCTTATATTCCGATCTGAATCCTTTGATGTTCGTTTGCGGATTGTTTCGTGTTCGTTGAAGAGTGGCTTGGACTTGCGAGATGAGATGTCTTGCATTCTTGTACCGCAAGAACATTCGATTTGAATAGCGAATGGGTAGCGTGCGAAAGTTTCCGTATTAGTATAGTTATCGATCATTCTGTAGATAAACAGTGATAAACGCACCCGATCTCCGAGTTTAAGGTAAACCAAATATTTGTTTTACATTACCATTATTATTTGCTCGCTTCTAAGTTGTAATAACGTTCGAAAATTGTATCGCTTTCACCGTTTCTATAAATAGAACGGCCAGGTGTTAGCATGTATTGTTTGTACCTACGTACTGCACTTTTCTTTTATTGGATATTTATGTCATTAAATACTCTACTTTATTTCTTATTTATTCATGCAACAAACTTATAAATTGTTTATAGTGTTTTCAATGTAAATATTTAGAAAAACAGTGGATACAGTAATATACAGGTAGCTTCTGTTGTCTCTCAGATATACACAGTGCCTGAAATTGTCGCAGACTTAAAAAAAGTGCTTATGTTTTCTAAATTAAAGTCTTTGATCAATATATCTGTTAAGTCGATAATAAAAATGTAAACAAAACCTGATTTGGATTATAGATTTATTTGGTTGACGTTAACAGATACTCAAAGATTTAAATAATGTTTTAACAGTTCTTTTTTAGCCTTGATATTAGAAATGAGGTGTTGAATCGGTTAGTTAATGAAGGCAGGTAAACTAGGTTCGCGCTTACCACACAATAGACTATTCTACAATAGTTAACGGATACTGGTAACAAAAGCGGCACTATTCTGCGCATCTCTGAATATTGTTAAAATAATGACATGCAAAACATGTTTTGTTTTAAATGTCGTGGAAGAAATGTGTATGTTGTTTTGTTGATAATAATATTACTATGTACAATCGTGGGGGGCGGTAAACTATACATAAACAAGGTCAACAAAATTATCTTTCATTCATACAGCGTCCTACAAAGCATTATAATTTATTATACCAACACTAGTTATGTATTCGAGATAACGTGTTGCTGTTACATCATCTTAACGATAACGTCAATTCTACGTCCAACAATAACGTATTGTGATGGCTTGATTGAAAAAATATTGGTTCTAAACGCGTGAATCTTTGCCATTTTAAAAAAGTAACTTCCCGCGCTGGAATGGCGTTGAGCTGTACCTATCATGGCGGACGTAAGCATCAAGTATGAAATAATTGCATTCGTTTCGTTCTCGACCGCGCCTTAGCGGTCTAGTCATGTACTTTAACAAGAGTTGCCTATAGTTATTACACGGACACGTAAAACTGTACGAGCCCGTCATGCGTCCGGCGGCAACTCGCTATCATCTCGAATTTGTCGTGTTGTTGCAGACGCCGCGGCGTATATATATTTTTTCTTTTTGACATTGGTTAAGGTGCTTATAATCCGACTGAATAAAAATGCCTCGTTTGTCTTAAAACCGCGTGGCAACGGGTGTCTCACATAAATTGGCAATACGGTTTAAAATCATAAAACGCTGATTCGTAGCTATGGGCCTATGGGCGTACGGTTATGGCAGAGATAATTATCGTGTTCAACTTTTTTCGTACATTATGTTTATTGTAGTTGAAAAAATCGAAACTGCTTGTGAAACTGGTAGTTGCTGCAAGCTAGTTTTTGCGTGGCATAAACGATTGGCGTTATTATTTATTAAGCAATTTGCATTATGCTTCAATTTTCATTTTATTGGCTTTTACCACAGATTATTCTAAAAAATAGCCGATAGCGCACGAAACATGTGAAGCCAACTAGTTTTTGGATTTATATTATAATTTCGAATACAGGCAGTCCTCGTACTTACGCCATGTTAGGTTCTCGAAATACGCGACGTAAGTCGAGACATATTTTTACCTCTATCCTCTATATCAATTCTACGAGCGACAAGTGAATTCTCGTATGCCGGAAATCGAAACAATTGACGTATGTTTAAGGAATAGTGTCAAAACAATGTTCGACGTAAATTGAAACGACGTAAGTCGAGGACTGGCTGTATCTTTGTCTGTGACATGAAGTATGTACAATGCCTTCTGATTATTCATACCTGGTTACGTAATTATAACGACTAGGTACATTCAAACAATACTTTCACTTATACATTTCTTAATATAACAGCTACATTATTTAAGAACCCATTAGCTTTTAATTGACACTTTACACTTAAGAATAATTCAATGCAGAAACGTTCTAGTGATGTTTAAATTGTTTAATGTCCGCGTCTTCGCCTCTTTCAAAATAACAGCAATATTATCTAAAATTATTTTATACACACTTGTGTGTTGTGTGCAACGGTGGGAGATCTATAGTTCGACCGGTGAGGTACCACCGCTGCCCTCATAATCCGCCGTAAAGCAATACTTATGTTTCGGTTGGAAAGGTGCGGTTCCCGGCTACACTTTGAAGCGAGACGAACATCTTAGTCCTCAGGAGTAGCAACGCATCTACGTTCAAGCTCAGATAGAATTTCAGTCGTGTTTGTACTTGTTCGTGGATGTCTATGTACTGTGACTACTTAACATCACCTTCAAAAAATGCCGCACTTAATTTAAAAGTTTCTTCAACCAGAGACCATTTCCAGGTACCCAAACCCCAGATAATTCGCGAGAGGCAGTATTCTAGCAGATAATTAGATCGTCGTAATATCCCGTCCGAACCAATCGATTGACAGGCAGACTTCAGTCACCGGAAGCGAGTTATAAATATGCCTCTAGATTTAACTAACGACCTTTGATCTACGCTCTTTACTGAAACAGGTATGACGCAAAACTTGTGAAGTTATTATGGTTTTGTGCGGTTTCAAATAAGTACATAGAAAACAGACAAACAAGTATTCTGAAAACAATATAAGTTAATATTACTCATTAGGATGATAAATATTAATTGGTATAATAAATCATCTTTTTTTTGTAAATAAACGTGGTGTAATAGATCGCATATCTGTATGCGATATTTTTATTTTTATTACAAGTAAGGATTAATTATCATTTGCTTAAATCCTGACGTCGTAAGAAAATCTGTATAACAGTGGAGTGCATCAGTATACCAGCAGAGTGTACCAGTATAAAAGTGGAGTCTACCAATTCACTTGGACCGTACCGAACTAAGGTTAACCCTTCTCGTTTTGCGATTAACCCCGTGTCCATCAATGGGTCAGTAATGGTTTGAAAGATGGGAGAACTACAGTTCAACCGGTGAGGTACCACCGCCGCCCTCATAATCCGTCGTAAAGCATTACTCGGTTTCGGTTGGAGAGCTGCGGTTGCCGGCTACATTTTCAAGCGAGGCGATCATCTTAGTCCTCAGGAGTCTATCTACATTCGAGCTCAGATTTCAGTCGTGTTTGTGGTTGTACGTTGATGTCTATGGGCTGCGACTACTTAACATTAGGTAGATTGCATGCTCGTCTGCTACTCTTCTTTCATACAAAACAGTCATGTAATGCAAAAGATACACCATCTGTGTGTCATTTGAGTCTGAGACAGCTGCAAATGACGAATACATTAACCGGTGTTACGATCTCTTGTTTTTATGACCGACTAGCCTTATTATACGGCTATGCTCGCGAAATAAGCTTTGATGCATGCAACACATTTAATAGCGGTACAGATAGGACGCCAATCCTGTTTGAGGATGTATGTAATTGTCCATGGATTGTAGTGGCTACGTAAAATCAGGTGACCTGTGCGCTCGTTTGCTACGTCAAAATTATTAAAAAATGCTTCAAAATAGGGTACGTATCTTAATGGAACACTGACTCATTAGTAGATAAGTCAGAATTGGTTACATACGGATGCAAGGTCTGTCAGCGCCATCTACCGTCTACTGTTCGAATTAAATTGAAATTACGCATTATTATCTCCCCAGTGATATATCAGTTTCAATTTTATGCAAAACCATATCCTACGTATACGTTTTCTTAGCAAGATGTTTGAAGATTTCCCAACAATCGTATTTTTTAACTTGAGTCAGTATTCCATTAAGGATGCGATATATTGATTTCACTCCAGAAGATTTTACCCCAGTAGATAATATAACATCCAAATTAAAGATTATCTTAAACTATAAAAATAAACAGAATCCGTGTCATACGAATAATATTTGGCTATTTTAGGTCAGGCTATTTTAAATTATGTTGGCGGTGTTATGTGAATAATAAGAATGAATGAATTGATAATAACTAACATTTTTTGATACAGTTTTTTCTTGAAATACAACTGTATGTTATTTTCAAATTATTAACTGAATTTAATCAACTAGCTGTGCCCGCGACTTCATCTGTGTTTATTTTGTAAATTTTTACCATCCAGTCATTATTTAATTTCTCGCCCAATTAAAAAAAAACTTAACTTATTATGCACCAAAACCTTCCTCAGGAATCAATCTACCTGATGTAGAAAACGAAGAAAATCCGTCCAGTTCTTTTTGAGTTTATCGCGAACAGACAGACGCGACGTAGGACTTTGTTTTATAATATTTGTTTTATAATAGAGATACTGTATAAAAACAAGGTTAACGCGAGCAAAAAAATGGCATAACGTATACGAAATTCGAGTAAATAAAGTCACATGTATCCCTTCTCAATTTTTACATATTCTAAGGTTTGGCTCATAAAATATTAATTCGTCGAATGATGCAAACTGATGAAGTATCGATTGTGGAGTTCCTAGAAGTACTAACCTGATCTTACGCAGGAAGCAATAAGTAAGTAATAGGCTTCTTTGTGTTAATTCTGTGTATTCAATTATAAATACTAGGTTTTGTCCACAAACAGAGCGTTCATAGAACTAATAGTAAAGTTCTCTTAACATTTAGTGTTCGCTCTATTTCAATCGGTCGTAATAAAATGATAATTTAATAGTTTCTGGTGTGAGTACATAACATCTTTAGGTACTTTATTTTGTCTGAAATTTACCTACGGTTGTAAGCAAAACTTGCCATGAACGGAGGATTGTCCAACCCCTATAACATAGGTCTATATTAGGGGTCGGTTTCCCGGATTATATGTAACTTTGTACAACCTAAATGTTGCAATATATTTTAGTAAAAGTTTAGCATAAATAAAGATTTATTTATTTATGTGCCGGCAATTCACTCAAATATTGTATTATTTAGCATCTAGCATCCACGAATACACAGTCAGTCGTAATGTCCGGCTTCAGTCTTGTAGCGCCGATGTAAACACAGCACAGTTCGCCCGTAATCCGTACGGATTTGTAAGTACAACACAGGTGTGTGCAAGCCTCAAGCACGTTGCGCCAAGTAATCATCACAGCAGTGTTGAACGTCGCAGGGAAAGTGGTAAAATCCATGGGAACGGAGCCGCGTGTATCAGCTAGCTTGTGAATAATCTAAGTCATGCATGAGTCATGATAAATGGTATTTCCGTAACCAAATTATATGGAAAAAGGATTGAATGATTCCAAATGATAATTATTGTATTGAAGGAGTTGTTATTCATTCTGAATAGATTGTTATATTTTTTTTAAATAGCAAACGAGCTTGCAGTTCTCAGATGGTTATAGAGTCACTGTAGTAAATTAATCTATACATGTCTATTATTCAATGTTGTTATTTAATCAAAATTGTTACTAATCGCTGTATGTATATGGAAGATAGATAAAAAACTGTTATTAGGGGTTTATATTAACTCAATAGAACAAAAAACAATAGTTGTTAAGTTAATCTCTGAAATCTAATGTCAGTAACGGCATTGCTGATTTCGGTTTAATTTTCTCTAATATGTTGAAGTAAGATATCGTGTGTGTTGCAAACATTTATACTTAGTTACATTTTTTTGCATTATCTCTTTAACCGTCGCGTCTGTCTGTCTGTCTCTCTGTTCGCGTTAAACTGAAAAACTAGACGGAGTTTCTCATATTTTTCAACAACAGGTAGTGTGTACCCTGAGGAAGGTTTTGGTATATAATAAGTTATTTTTTTATGTAAATTGGACAAGAAATAAAATAATTCAATATAGTAATTAAGTCGTTGTTCGAGATAGATGTGTCTAATTGTTAGTTTTTGGAACTAGGTAATGACTGGATGCGTGTTTGAAAGAAAAATAATGTAAGTAAACATAAACTATTACCCAAGCGAAGCTGGGCCAGGTCGCTAGTATATGCAATGTATAATGCAATATATTAGTAGGAAGTAGGATAGGACAGCCGCTAGACTTAATCTGAGAAGGTATCACCGCAGCATCGGGACAAGCAACCATGAAACATCTATTATGTGTCCGTTGGAGAGATGCGGTTGCCGGCTACACTTGCAATCGAGGCAACCATGTTGGTCCTCAGGAGTTGCACCTCATGATAAGCTTTACGTGGATTTCCATAGGCTGCAGCGACCATCATCAAGTGGCCTGCATGCTCGTTTTTGAATAAAGATAAAGAAATAATTTAAAAATCGCTCTAATACGACTCACTAAATACAAAGCCGAAAACAATAGTAAAATTAAATTACTAAAAACAAATATAAAAAGTAAAAAATGCTGTGCTGTAGTATAAAGTCGTGATAAAACTCTATACCACGTAAAAAATCATTGACAGTCATTATGATATTGACAGTTAATATAATATTGACATTAATTATGATATTGACAGTAATTTGTTCCGTAAATCGTGCTATCGTCACAAGCCCATATATTTCCTTACACAGGCAATTTACTGAATCATATAATTGAAGACTCGAGTTGAAAATCGTTGGAGGCCTTGTCCCCATTGTAGGTACTTGCGCGAGGTTAGAGATTACTTGAAGTAGAATTAATACATGTGTTTTAATATTCTGTGGGCTATTGTTAGTCATATTTTGCTATCTATGTCCATCTAGTCGCGTTCTGAACGTATAGGCTTTGTGTATTAAACCGCTGTAGTCCATATACTTCCATTATTAAATTCAAATTAAATATTTGACTTCATTGTGAAGTATTTACATACACTTAATGAACGTCAAGGGTATAATGTGAAATCAGTACATCGGCTTTGAGTGCCTGTTGGCTAAGGTTGACCGAAAAGAAGCTAAAGCCGAATCTGAGATCGTAGATGCTCCTAAGGACTAAATTGATCTCCTAGCTTGTTAACGCGTGGACATCGAAAGAAGTCAGAGTTCTATATGAGATTGTCAATCTTCAGGAGTACAAATGTAAATTGTAAAACATATCGAGCAATCAAATTATACATATATTGCTATATAGTTCATAGCAGATCTCCGAGCTTGTATTTTGCGTGCAAACCCGCAGTTTATACCTAGTCTCATTTATTTGTATGGATTAGGAATATATCTGCCTTGTCTAAATAATTGTTTGTCATTTAATTTTGCAAACTTGTTTCTGTGAACTAATTCGGTTTACATGATACAAAATTCCTACGTCTAAGATAAGATTGGTCTGGTTTGCGTTTTGAAAAGCAGAATCGTGGTAAAATATACGAATAATTGCCTCAAATTCTGGTTGGACTTGTCTAAGGGTCCTAAGTTTGATTACCGGCTCGTTAGATTCCTTTCTTAATAAGTAGTTTATTTTCTGTTGTACATGGTATTTTTTTTCTATGTGTACAAAATAATAAATGAACATGCAAGCCATCTGATGTTATGTAGTCGCTGTGGCCCAAGGACATCCACATGCGACCCCAAACATGACTGAATTCTATCTGAGCTCGTGAGTTGCTTTTAAGGGCTAAGATAGTTGCCTGGCTTGTTAAATCGGTTAGGGTTACGAGGGCAAATGTGGTACCTCCTCGGTTGATCCGTGTTCTACCTTACATGCAGTTCTATTTGGATATGTTCATGGCACACATGATCCATTTATTTTTATTTAGAAACATCTATTTTGAGCTACGACTGAATTACTATAATGAAATTAACTTTTCAATTTCTCACTCATTAAAAAAAATCTTAATTTATTATGCACCAAAACCTTCCTGAGGATATTCCTCACTCTACCTGTTGTTAAAACTGTGAAAATCCGTCCAATATCTTTTGAGTTTATCATGTTTATTATTATGAAAGAGTAAGAAACGTGCATGCAGGCCACCTGATGTTAAGTGGTCACTGCAGCCCATGGACAATCACGTCCAATCTCAAATAGAACAGAAGT
>DWON01005213.1:0-15177 GCA_018251015.1 Phocides pigmalion okeechobee | reverse complement strand
ATCCGGCAACCACACCTCCCCAACCGAAACACAATACACGAAGAACATGTTGCTTTACGGCGGGTTATGGAGGTGGCGGTGGTGCCGCAACGGGCGAGCTCTAACGGGTCTACCGCCTTTACAATTAATTAAAAAACGACCAAAAACACGCTTATAAAAAATCCAACTACAATAATTTTATCTTATTTAGACTTTTTTACTTGCATTTTTTTTATAAAAACATGTTTTAGTTATTAACTCTTATTTTTAAGTTAGACTTCAATTACAATTACTTTCAAGAAGTTTCTTTTTTAAAAGGACATAATAAATCTATGTCAGGTAAACCTGACAATATTTCAGTGTTAGCTCGATATTCCGGTGACATATCCGTTGTACCGTACAGAGTCTCATTTTTATTAAACCAAAAGGCCTTCTAGCCTGTATAATGAGTGCACCGCGCGCACTGACCTGACGCCCGCGATTTCACGGAGTGCCAAGTTTGAAAACGCTTAGTAGAAACGCACGTCACTTCAAAGGGAAATGACTCATCACTATTGTCACGTAAAGAATTACTTTGCTAGAATATATTTAAAGGTGATTGCGAAAGTTTGCTTCTAACTCGAGCTCTAATGCCAATGCTATACTTAGGTCTTCTTTGAACGGGTTTTTCTTTAGTCAACTTCATTAAATAACTTCGCTGCGGTTCATATCCTAGATATTCATTGTTCTTTTAAGATATGCACGGTAAAATGACAGCGATATTCCAGGTCTGTAATAAATAAAAAGAAATAGATTTCTATTCTGGGTCTGGATATTTGTGTACTCTTCTGCGTATGTGTCCATGGCATCCACGATAAGGACGAAGTAAAGACGTGCGTATTCGAATACATTGATCGTGTCAAAGTTTCAAAAGAATTCGTGAAAACCTTTTAAGGGTTTAAGATTTTAAGCAAAGAAAGGTTTAAATTTTTATTTATATAAATTTGCATGACCACACAGACCGTATCGATCGTCTTTCTTGGGTATTTGAAAGAGGTTAAGAAAGCTTTTACAAGTACAAGAGCTTAACGATTTATAACTTTTATTAAAATACTTACCAAGTAACCTTAACTTACTAAGAAGTAACTTAGAAATGTCCGAAAATTTATAAAAGTAAAAGGTCAACATTATTTTCCCGTGAAATTTCAGCAACGTCAAAGAAACATGATTTAACATTTTGCAAATAAAATGCTTTATAATGAAGGATCTATCGGTCGAATTTCATCAATTTTCTTTCCTTTTTAGAGTTCTAAAATCGTAACTAAATTGGTAATGAAAGGACTCTTATCATTTCGTCAAAATGATCGTATCCGTTGGTCTGCCTATCTAAAAAATCGATCTCCAATAATGATGTAGAAGTTCTTAAATTACTTTTTTCATGTTTATAATAAGTATTATTCGTTATTGAAACAATGAACTAAGGACTTATTTCATAGGTTAACAATTTTATATTAATTATCATGTAGTTTGCATAATGGGTCACATATTGACAATTTATTCTTATACTAGTTATGTTCAGGATGCTTCTTTTGATGTTATAGTTTGATAAATTTTCTTTTATAATTATTAATGATCAATTTTTTTACTTCCTCTATTAGATTTTCCAAATCTAAAAACTCGGAAAACTCATTAAAAAAATATTTTGAATATGATACGTTATGTAGTTTCTTATGGGATAGTATAAATTTGAAAGAAAAAAGAAAGAACGAAAGAACATGTTGCTCAATTTGGCTTTTATTATAATTCATTTTCATTTTAAGCTATTCCATTTTCAACTTGTGAGTATCTCAATTTCATTCAATTTATTCTAATTAATTGGATATTAAAAGCAATATTATACTTATATTTATTCCTACTATACGTTTCTGTCTGAAATGTATTACTTCTAGTAACGAAGAATTGAGTCGATTCACATAAAAAACTTTTGTCAATTTACTCATTTTTATCGCTACCCAAATTATATGAAAAGTTTTTATTCCCTTGGCCAACTTTTGATGTCCAAAATGTTTCCTCTGAATTAGTGAAATAATACTAACCTGTCTCAATACTTACAAAAACAGTGTAAGTTTTAAACATATCTATACATAATCGAAAATTATGAAAAAGTAATATAGAAATAAAAAAAGAGCAAATGATCCCTGACAATATTTTTTTATATACGAGTATATTGTCAAAAAACACTGTACATATATTATTAAGAACCTTATTTTTATTGGGAAGTTATTAAAAAAATTGTAGGTCGTTTTACAAACTCAGTCAATCTGTAAAAACTTAGAATGACTTTATTTCCGATTGTCTGCGGCTTATTAACGAGATCGTTAGTATAGCCTACAGTAACTGCATGTCCAATACAACCTTCAGGTAAATTTAGACCAAGGATTTCCGTATGAGTAAAGTTATACAGCTTGATGCAATGCCTTATCCCAAAAGCTCGTAAGCAAACTAGAATTCAATTTTCCAGCGATCCCACAAAGTGCTCGATTATGCGCAGATATTTGTAACCCAACCCTTCGTAAGACCGTTCTTTATTATGTAAATTCATCTTTTGGGATTGACTTTATTCTTTCCTGCAAGTTTTTCATTGTTTGTCGTGCCTAACGCGGTTCGGATTCCGTAAGCTTTTTTGTTGCAAAAGGTAAATCTTGTGTAATATGTCTGCTTTACATTACATTATCAATATCTTCTTGTAAGGAACCGTACTGATTAAAGTTTCTGTAGTTATGTGACAGTGACAGTATCTGGACAGTTTCTTTTCAATATGGACGTTTAAGGTGAACCTCGTATTCACATCGCACTTGCTGCATTTTGTGACATTTGCTGATATTCTGATAGATAGTCTTAAATACATACCAGAATTAGCGCCGAATGTACCTACTTTGCAGTATGGATACAGAACTCGACATATTTGTTGATACTCGTACTCAATCCTCTTTAAAAAATAAAATATTAGCACATAAGTAATCAATACGTTACATACCGTTTTTATAAATTAATCAATGCTGTAAAGCGTTGTTCACGCTTATAATTGGCACTCATACTAGCTGTATATATTTCGTTGTTGTCTGTGTTTGTATATGTTTCGTTATTAAATGTGTTGTGTGTGTTGCTGTTGGCATGTAAAAAATATAAATAAATAAATAAAAATAAATAGCTGCATTGCACGCGCCTTACCTGCTGAAAATGTCATTCGTGCCGAACGATCAGTATTGAAACTTTTGGAGCAAAAGTGCATGACGTCATCAAACGAGGCCGTACGCATCGCCTGCGCTGTGCGTAGCGATTCCGATTTCGTTAATCGCGCGCTTGCGTCAGTCAGTAAAATGTCATTTTATGAAAATATTGCCACACGCTTATGTTTTCGAGGTTTTATATAATTGCAGACAAATCATTCAAAAAATCCTTGACTACACATGTAGCACGGATTTGCGTCCGCAGTGTATCCACTTTTAAAAGTAATATTAAAGTTGTTGATCCACACTCATACCGTATAATACAGGCAACGTTGTCAATACATTAGTTTTTAAAACAAATGGTTAATGAAAATCATAATTATGGCATCACTACTACTGTCAATTACTTAAGTATGTAAGTACGTAATTTACCTTATTATTAGTGCTAAAATTTACTTTCTCAGTAATGTTGATTTATAGTATTTACCATAATGTGTACTTACAAAACAATAAATACGTAATTCGTTACTGTTTTACACTGAGGTTAATTTTAGTACGAAATCAGTTTATTTTATTGCGTTGCATTCTCAAAATGGAAAATAGACATTGTCTATATCTAAAAAATAATGTATCTCTTTTAAAATATGACCACATACATTAGGTATATAAATTAAATATTACTGTGAACAAAGTTTGAAGCGAATTGTCGCCTCGAGGGTCTAAACAACCTTCATTACAGAATTTCAAGAAATATTTGAAACTCCAAAAACGCCGTAAGTTATTTTGGAAACAACTTAGTTTTGCCTACCTTGCCGTTAGCACAGGAAGTGAGTTTGTTTTTACTTAACATTATCGTATTTAGAACTTTAATATAAGACAATAATATTTTATTTACAAGTATTTTTTCAAAATTGTTGATTGTAACAACATTCGGCTCAGACAATCTCTGAGTAGTAAATAACGAGTCTGCAGTCCACCTAGTGACAAATGGTCAGTGTCACGCATAGACACCAGCAAAAATTACATGTAAAACAGGAGTCCTATCTGAAGTATCTGAAGAGTAAGATAGTTTCTTTATATCTAAGTGAAACGTTAATAACATCTTTGCACCAGAACGCGAATTTTCGCTGGAAAATGTTTATTTTCGTCTTGTAATGGGTTGTCAATTTAGATGTTACTTGCTTCTCCTTTTCCATAGGTTGGCTGGAAATCCGCCTATTGTGTACTAAGTTGTGATATTTTGTAAATTATATTCTATTCTATTCTATGTTACTACCAACGATTAAACTGATTTGATCATTTTTAACATTTTGGCTTTATAATTAGTATACCTGAAAGGGCAAATAATACTTAACAGCGATTTTAAATTATTCTACGTTACATATTTTATGTGTACTGAAAAATATCGATAAGACATGTTTAAAATAAAAGTATAAAAAACTTGTGTTTACCACAAGTACGAAAAAATGAGTGATATTACATGAGTTATATTTGTACTGTACTATATTTATATACATACATACTATAATTTATTACTATATTTATATGATATACTAAATTCATACTCATAAATAGGAATAGTTGTAGGTATTTTCTCTTTATAGAGATAAATCTCTATGGAAGTGAGTTGTTTTATTTGCTCCGCTATCTTCATAGAGTCACGGACGAGATAAAGTTTTTGTTTACGTTTCACTATGATGCTGTTCTTCTAGTCTATATGAGCTTTCATAAAATATCTAAACAGGTTGTGGTTATCTTTGCTTATATATTTCACACTTTATATAAACCCTCATAATCCGCCGTGAAGTATTACTTGTGCTTCGGTTGGAGAGCTGCGGTTATCGGGTACACTATGAAGCGAGGGGACCATCTTAGTCCTCAGGAGTAACGGCGCATTTACGTTCGAGCTCAGACAGTATTTCGGTCGTGTTTGTGGTTGTGTGTGGATGTCTATGGGTTGCGACTACATAACATCAGGTGGTTTGCATGCTCGACAGTTACTATAACTATCGTTAATAACTCACTTTAGATGAGATAAAAGTCCTATTTATCTCAGGTGCTTTCATATAGCACGCATCCCATCTCATATAAGGTTGGTACCTATAGATATCTGTAACCAACATCAAATAAGGAGGATGTCCTGTTTATTAGAGAAGTGTGTATGCAATCCATCTTTTGTGACCGACTGCTAATAAGATAGGTCTTGTTTATTACATGCGAAATCGTAATGCACGTTGCCCACAGGAGAGGTTCGGGGTTCAAGCCCGTGACACAACAATTTTGGACGTGATTTCATGATTTGAAATTCATTATCAGTTGCTGTAATAGTGAAGGAAACTTGCATTCCTGAATACTTCATAAAGTTCTCAGATGTGTGTGATGTATACCATATCAGTATACCAATCAGCATTTAGCTAACGTGGTCAAAGATGGCCTATTCTTTGATTCTGAGAGGAGACCGGTTCGCAACAATGAGGCAGTAACAGATTCACAAGGCTGTCGCCCTTGTATTCTAGCAATTGAGGAAAAAAAATATAGTAGTCTTATTTATTACAGAAGTTATCACCGAGCACGCCGCTCAAGTATCCAAGTGCTTGTTATAAAGGAAATATAGATGTGGTGACAAAAATTTCGAAATCTCCTGTCTTATTAAAAAAAAGTCGGTTAGTCCTCTGTTATTAAAAAAACTGGCTTTATTTATTCAAACATCATGTACAGGCCATGTCAACATTTCTATTACTTCTATTCGCTCGGGCCGCCGCATGTTTCCGCCCGCTATCTTCAAAGAGCTTGAGATAAAACTTTTTGATTGGTATTCATTGCAATGACGGACTGGAGATAACAAACCCGATAACATTTTTTATGTAGTGTGACGGACGCACTTTAAGTTTATTTGTCGTAACTGCTTGCCCTACTCTCATATAAGTCACCTGATATTACGTTCGTATGAGTGTTATTAATATTTTATATAAATGTTTTCCAAAATACAACGAGGATTTTGGAAATTATTAGCATACATGAAAAATATATTTTATATTTTTACAATTATTATTTATTAAAAGAGGGATGTTTATTTATTTACGCCTATAATATGATTAATCAAACTTGTCGTTCTGTATCATTTAACTTCGCTTAATCTTGTAGAAAGTCCAATGGGTAACATCCAGCTCAATTTGGTCACCAGACTGGTAGCAGATTGTCCTTGTAGCTCCATAGGATGGTCTCCACATAATTGTGAGAGCTCGAATCGTCCAGCCAAACCATAGACGGACGACAATAGAAGTGACCGCACGCATCATAAGCACTTGATAGTGTTAGAGGTACATTCCCCGTGGACCTCTCTAGACGGACTGCTACGAGTATACAAGTAACTCATCTTTATACTTGTACTAGAATGAAATGCCCTTGACTGCCCAGAATCCTCGTAAAGCTCTGAAAAAGCACACAAAAGGGTTTTTAGGGAATGAAAATCTCACATAACGCAGTATCACTCTCAAGCCATGTAACTGATTTGACATATTGGCAATCAAAAATAAAAATAAATCGTTATTTCCGAGTACCCAGTAAATGGTAAAATGCATAAATTCCTCGATAATAATATAACAGTTTAAAATCATAAGTCAATCTTTACTTGCTGAGTCTATATTGTGAATCTGTAATTTTAAGTGCATTAACGATGTATTTGAGACAAAGTACACACAATTACCCGTAACATAAATAATCCCACCGAGTCGCTCACCGCCATCTAATTAACTAAAGTGAGCGTATAGTCTTTGCGGCACTAAGTTAATGTGTAACTGACAACCGAAACAGTTTAGAAATAATGTTTCTTTAAGTTCTTTTTATGTGAGAAGAGTAGCAAACTAGCATACAAACCACCTGATGTTAAGAAGTCACAGCCCATAGACATCCACGTACAACTACAAACACGACCAAAATCCTGTCTAAGCTCGAACGTACATACACTGCTACTCTTGAGGACTAAGATAGTCGCCAGTCTTCAAAGGTGTAGCCGGCAACCGCACCATTCCAACCGAAACACAAGTAAAGTAAAGTAATGAGGGCGGCGGTTGTACCTCCCCGGTCGAAGTATAGTTCTCCCACCTTTCAAGTATTTAAATAAAATAAATTTAGATTTTTCAGTGTAGTGGGATAATTACAACAAAAGCCATTTTATTTCTGACGTTTAGCAGATGAGCCTGGTACAACCTCAGATAGGATTTCGGTCCTGTTTGAGATTGGTTGGATATAAATATTCATGAGTTGCAACAACCATTTGACATCAGGTGACTAGTACGTTCGTTTGCTATTCTTCTTACGCAAAAAGACTACAAAGTAAATCGGTCACTACGTCAGAATTCTTGAAGATAGGAAAGACGTAACCCCTAAGCAATTTTTAAATAACATGCCATTAAAAGTATCTCAATTTTTTATAAAAACTTTCACATGCATTTCCCACTAATGTGTTAAACTTGCCATACGAATGTCTATTGACTATTTGAGATGAATGAAAAATTAAGTATTGTGAAAATTGTACAAGCCTGCTTACAAGAAACATGAAACTTTACTAGTTACACATATACCAGATTGGGAAGTCGCAGCTAACTTACTGGTCAGAGCAAGCAAAATGGCGTAAGCGGCACAAAATCAATAGACGAGCCATTAATAGCCAACAGAGTTCGGAATTCATATGCGCATGTATCGATTCAGTACTAGAGCTAGCTTTGATTTAATTTCGAATATTGCAAGTACGGTTATAGACACAGTCAATCTTGGATACAAGGCGCTCAAAGCCAATAAACTTCTTTCACATTGTAATTTTGACATTCATTACGTGTATATAAATGTCTATAATGAATTAGTCTATTTGAATTTGAATTTAAATGTTTCCCGTCAATCCGACAAGGTTACCTTCCATCAAATCTTATGCTGTTTTAACTTCCAAACCTTGTAGAAAATATGTTACAGCGCGTGTTATGTAAAATCTATTATGGCTTTTTAACTATACTTTTTTTATTGAAGTACCAAGCAATGATTCAATCCACCTGGTAGTGGTGGAACTACCGCCCATTCCCATTTGTAACCAACGCTATATTGAACAGGACACCTACTTCAATTCGACTTCAGATACGTTGCTGTTACGATGACAAAGAACGTCGCCATATGTAAGCAGTATGTTAGTGAGCCGGCAACTATGTATATAATATTGTCGAGTCAAAATCAATAGAAGTATATATCATATTTGACTGATAGTGGTAATGACATAAAATAGTGCGCCCACCGCCAACCAATTAGCCGAAGTGAACAGAATGGTTGAAGCGGCACACAGTCAATGGGCAGACATTAATAGTGGATTGAGGCGCACACAGCTATTAATAGCCGAATATCGGTTACATTGTGCTAAATGAGAGACTACTCATATTTCGTATATTGGAAATATTAAAAATTGCGCATGTTTTTTTATAGTTAAGTACAAAATGAGCCTGCTCTCTATCGATCAATGTCGCTTATCAATGACTAACTCTTTATAGAAAATGAGTTTTAACTTAAATACATCTCTTCTTGAGGATAAAGATAGTCAGATGGATAATAATAAAGATAGAAATATATGAGATATCAATGATACTGGAACTATATTTTTCCTGGACCTGGAAACCTGGAAAGGTGTGAGGCTCCTGTTTTCCAGGTAGAACCATCACCTAACACCAGTCTGACGTCTGATATCATTAACGTGTCCCGTCTATACGTCACTCTGTCTATCGCAGCGTATTTTCCCCGAATGTACAGAATAAAAAGATGAAATTCGAACCTAGAACGTTCGTCATTCATTAAAGTTGAAACAAAACACATGAAACAAAGAGACGCATACTAATGAACACTGAAAATTGCTTAATGGAATTTAGCTTTCGAGTTGAATATCAGCCAAGAATGCTATTCAAAGCGGGGCAAACGTAACCTGCAGAGCAAAGCTTTCTATGGACGCTCCCTCTATTTTTGTCCTAAAACTGACATTGTTCTCATAGCTCAGGTAGTCTATCGAATTTTTGTTCCTATTACAAATTCTACCGACTTTCAAACATGTGATTAGTATAGCATAAGAAAAGCGCACATTTCTACGATCTTATGGAAGCATATTTCGACACAATATAATTTTAATATAAAGTAAGTTATAAGTATTTAAAAACGAATGATGAATTCTTCACGATTGGGTTGTCAACCATTGCAAATTGTAAATACAGTTAAGATTAGTGCCATCAACAGGTCATCCCAATGATAATGTAATATTGGATTAACATTCTGATTATATGTTAAATACCATAATGAAATTCTTATTAATATACGTGTACTTTACAAGATGTGTTAATGCATATTTATCTATGTATTATATATTGTGGACAGTGGGTACTAACAATATAAAGTTAACAACGTTTTTCTATCCTCGAAATTTCCGCCACAGATGGGTATAGAATATAAATTACATAATTACATAATTATTATTATAAATAATTTGAATGTCAATATAAAAGATAATTAGTTGTTATTTTACAGAGATTTGTCAATTAAAAAATAATAGAATTTGTCAATGAATTATACGATTAAGGACACGTTATTATTCCATTATATTTCAAAGTTTGTCTTTAATTTCACTAACATTACACAATTATAAAGTATAGTGACTGTCTCTTTACATCCTGTCGCTGTAACTGCTCATTGTACTCGTGCAAATGTATGAAATAAAATGCAATTACTTTGTAAGGTCTTGCGAGAGCACTTAAAAATTGTAGATTACAATCTCTTTTCTAATTTACTGCTGGTTCTAAACGCGAGTTCACCTGATTAACTGTATAAGACATATTTTTGATATTGTCAGTAAGAATCTTTTCTAATTTACTACTGGTTCTAAACTCAACTTCACCTGAAGTATAACTGTATAAGACATATTTTTGAAATTGTCAGTAGCAATCTTTTCTAATTCAAAATCAAATCAAAATCAAAATCAAATTTACTACCGGTTCTAAACGCGACTTCACCTGAATAACTGTATAAGACTTATTTTTATGGGGAGGTATTATCCTCATGAGACCGTATAAAACATTTATGTTTCGGTTGCAGAAATGCGGCTGCAGTACAAATAAAAGGCGAAGATTTCATTTCTCAGAGACTTCAATTTTCAGGTTTTTGCTACCCTATACTGATGAATTATAGTCAAACAAAAGTATTTAAATAATACATTTAATAAAGCACGACTAGATACGTAAGTTATATCTGACAAATAAATTTAAAATAAAAAGAAAAATATGTGGCCAAGTACCTACTAAAGTGGAAATTTATATCTTTATAATTGTAAAGGAGCCGCGTACATCATTAAATAGAACCTCTATTCTATTGGAGATTGGATGTGGTTGTCTATGGGCTGCAGTGAACACTTAACATCAGGTGGCCTGGATGCTCGTTTCTTACTCTTTCATAATAATAAAAAAATATCACACATACAAATATCGGCAATACAAATTGTCAAGCGTGAGATCCCGTTACATAGTAAAATGTACAAATACCACCATGTTATGAGTTTAAAATTTTTTATACAAAAATCGAAACAAAATATGAATGATAATTAACTTTGCACACGGATATAATTATTTTAGTTGAAACCAAAAGAACGTCGCTTCTGTACATATTTACGTCGTGTCTTTCTTTACATTATATAGAAATAATAACTTTGTTGTCTTGCTAATATGCTTTATTTCGATTTTTTCATCGCCAAAGAAAGAAAATGTGTTAATCAGATATACGAACCTTTTATTTGTAGTCTACAGTGTGGGAGTTCGAGAATCGTATCTCTAAATATAGATTTTCCCGTGATCTGTGATATTTACAACCAATATCTATCGGAATAACTGAGAAATACTTTATGCAAATGGACAGATTTATACAAAATATTGACACACTTTTAAAATATTACCTGGGAATGTATTGAAAAGTTTTCTTTTATTGCTATAAATACACCTACGTGGCCAGCGGGGGCGTTACTGAATGGTTTCTCTAAAGATAGATTTACCGGTGATTTAGATTTACAACCCTTATCCAGCGGAATAACGGAGGCAAGCCTTATGCATACGGACAGCTACTCACAAAATATTGACACACTTATAAAATATTACCCAGGAATGTATTATTAAAGTTTTTTCTACGTTTGAGGTGTCATTCGACAGATTTACCGGTGATACAGATTTACTACCCTTATCCATCGGAATAAAATACAAAGTTTTATGCAGATGGACAGCTTCATATAAAAACACACTTTTTCACTCTGACTGAGAACGTATTGAAATATTGAATAGTTTTTTTTTTACATACATATACCAAAGGTTAAAGGCAAGAGTTAATTTATAACTTGGTAATTACTCCACAGGGCGCAATGTTTCACAATAACATTTTAGTGTAAACTTATTACCAATTATGTAAGGTCACAATACTCTAATGTTTTAATTTATAATTCATGAATTTTCATGCTATTTATTATTATATGAAGATAATATAAACGACATGGATATTTATATTATGCTGATGCAAGATTAACGAGGAACCTCGTTCGGTTATCGACTTTAGTCACGATCATAAATAATCCCGTTTATTTTATAGTGAGAAAGTTAAATTTAATTTAATCATATGAAGAAGTTTTGCAGCAAGAGAAATTTAGTGAAGTGCAGAAGGTCTATTTGGTACTCAAATTGGTAATACAAATAAGCTCTTAAAAGAAAACTTGCATAACCAGTGTGGTACTGAAGTTCGTAGAAGACGTATTAATAAATTATCTTTTGGATTAAATCTATCATTTCTCAGGATTACCCAAGGGAATACAAAGGTAACAACCATTTTGTGACATCACCATGTTTAATAGGGGTAAATATTTATAAAATAATAATATACGAATATTCGATCGAAAAAGCTAACCAACATCGAACGTATTCATTAATTAGATGGGTGATAGTAAGTGCTAAAATTGTGTGTGTATATTTATGCTCCAAAGGACACATTAAGTAGTCGTTTCTTGTTCTTAACGATTCATCAGCAGTCATCAAACCTTATCCAACAGACTCATGAGTCATGCGAATTAAATTGGCATGGTTGAAGTTCCCCTTAATTATGACAAGAGATAGTTAATGTTGTCAGACTAGAACAGACAGTAGCCAGTTCCGATCTGACATAAAAGATGTGATTTTTAGACCCCGTTTGACTCAACGATTAACCGTCACAAAAGGGTTCGTGGAAAGAGCCTCCTCGAGTGGCATGACAATGCATGTTCGCCCGCCGCACCCTGGACAATCAGCCTTCGTCCACCTACGCTGATTGGCCAATCTTTCCACTACGGCATAACTTTCTCCCACTTATCTTCTATTCCCACTATCTTAAGTCCCATTTGACGTCATATGTAGATGACTTGCTACTCCTCGGCCAGCGGATTATGAGGGCGGTGGCGGTACCCCCCCCCCTCACCGGTAAAATATGTTCTATCACCTATATAAAGCAAATAAATAAGTGCGTAGTCTTCTAGGAACTGTAGTCTGTTTAATTTACATGTCTGTCAAAGTACATATGCACTACGTTACAGCAAGGCGCACTACGACTTTCTACTTAGTTTCTTAGTTGCCTAGAACAAAGTTACACAGAGAGCAACTTTGGTCACACTATCTACTAGCTGTACACGATTTCGAAGAAAAGGAAACATTCGTTATTAATGAAAAACGTAGATTTGCATTTTGAGTTTCAGATATTTTATACATCAAAAATTCGGTATAACTACAGTTTCGGTATAACTCATAATCCGCCATAAATCAATTAATGTCTTTGGTTAGAGAGATGCAATTGCCAGCAATCTCTGATGTTCATTGAACGTAGGCCGCACAATATCGGTCGCGTTGGAGATTTATGGAGGAGGCCTATGTCCAGCAGTGGACTTCAACAGTCTAAGATGATGATGATGAATTACTAGTAACACTCACAAGTGACACAACCATCCCAGTTTAGTAGCAACGAGGATCTAACCATGACGTCAGGCATGACTAAAGTCCTGTTTGAAGTTGGGCGTAAATATCTAGGGACTACAGAGACTCTTTAACTTCAGGTCGCCAGCTCGCTGGTTTCACACTACACTTCCATTATAAAAGTAAAAATGTAAGAAAACGTTTATTTAAATCTATTGAGTTATTTTTTGTGTAAAATTGTAAGTAAAAATATATATCAGTGTTTCCTGTTAGATACAGAGTGATACTTCATAAATATTACTTTAATCTTGGGCTTCAAAATAATAATATTTTTATTGAAATCAAATCAAGGTGATTTTTGCTTAACGCAGTAATAAAAAGGTAAAAATTACAAAATAATTATCTGGTCTCCCTTTTGATAATAATGACGATTGCAATAAGATCTTTTAATATATATTTTATTAAAATGCGACTCCCTTACGATTTACCATAATCTCCAAAAGACGTGTAGATCATGACCATAAAAGGATATCTCCAGCTTAGATCAAAAGCTTAGTTATTGACGATACAGTTATTAACTTTTTGTATAAATATTAACCTGTATTTGTATTAGATTTCTATACTTACAGCCTGCATTAACATTCGCTATATTTCTATAGGCACCGTAGATACCAATTTTTCAGATATACACATATAAATTTCAGATATACAAATATAAATAGAATATACACAAACACCCAGACGGAATAAAACATAGTTTTTTGTAATGTCAAAAGAAAGAAAACGCAAACGAAGTTATTATCATCGTATTGAACATAATGTGGTAAAAATCCATTTAAACTGACAGAACTCTTTAAAGTTTACCTTCAGTGGCACTACCGCCACCCACAGTTGTACAAGGACGGGACTTACCACTTAATATAGATAGTTGTGAATTGTGATAGGGTTTCTGCTCGTTTGTAACATGTCACCTACAAAAGGTTACGATCTCAATACTTAAATTTCCTTCGTATAGAATAACACTGTGTCTTTGTTACAGATATCCAGTACTCCAAATTAATATTGGTGAGTAGCTCAACTGAAACTCGCGTCATAATCGCGTCATTTATAACGGTGAAAACCTCAAGGATCATTTGTACGATGTCACAAACAAGTTCGCGGATCAGTTCGGGCGCAGGTGCTTGCTACATGAGGAGCGCGACGACGTCGCTACTTTAGTGATGGATATTAAATAAAGTCACAGTGAAAAATCACTGTGGTTGTCACATAAATACCGCTGTGATTTGGCACTACGGAACGGAAAATGATCTGCAAAATCACTTAAGTTGTTTCCTCGTCTATTAAATTATTGCTCAGATCGCTATGTCAAAATCAAATAATGCAAATGCAAATAATGAGTATTTTCCAAAATTCGTTAGATTCAGATGCAGATGCTTGCTAAATGAGACTTGCAGCAAGGTCGTTACTTCAATGATGGTTAATACATAAAGGCAGTGAAATATCACTGTGATCAGCTGTCCAAAATATATCTAAAGCTGGTATAAAATAACGAAAACTGATCTTCAAATTTACTCGGATACTAACATGACGGTTCCAAACATATTGTGATTTTTAAAATCATTAGGCTACGTACCTTTACTTTTAAGGTAAATGACAAAAGACACTGTTTTAATCACTTCTACTATTATGCTTTTATTGTTTTCTCAAACATTGTCATAGTGTCACGGTGACTTCTAAAAGAAATAACAGTGACATTGATATACAAATAACAACATTGCCCAAGCCTATGATATATTCCAGTTATTGTTGTCTCCTCTGATTTATGCCCTCCTGTCGGAACACGTCCGCTCTTACCAAGATTAGTAAATACATGTTCCATATTTCGTTGCTCCACACGCTTTGTGTAATAACCATTAAGTATACCTAAATTTAAAAGGTGGTAGAGCCGTTAGAGCTCGCCCGGGGCGGTACCACCGCCACCCTCATAACCCGCCGTAAAGCAA
>DWON01005212.1:0-15181 GCA_018251015.1 Phocides pigmalion okeechobee | reverse complement strand
CGAAACACAATACATGAAAAACATGTTGCTTTACGGCGGGTTACGGGGGTGGCGGTGGTGCCGCCCCGGGCGAGATCTAATGGCTCTACCACCTTTAAAGACAAAGAAGTATCACTTAAAAGTTTTAAATTCTTTTTTGATTATTTTAATGCTCTAAGAATGAAGTAGACGTTTAGAGATATTTCTCGTTATTTAATAATGGTTTAAACTTATTCCAGATAAAGAAAGTTGTTCAAGTACAAGCCTGTATTCGTGGGTGGCTCGCGCGTCGCCGCTATCGGCGGATACGAGCTCAAATGGCGACATCAGTTCTAACTCTCCAGAAGCACGTTCGAGGCTGGTTGACCAGGAAACGTCTCCAGGAACGCCAGAGACAGCTCGCCAGGGAGTTCCAGAGGGAACAGATGGCGCAGGAGAGGCGACATCAAAAGTCTGGTAAGGATTTTTCAAAAAAATATGTGATATTATGTTATGCTATAATAAAACCTTAATAAATTATTTAAAATAACAACAAGATATAATTAGTTATGATGATAATGAACAGAAATAAGCAAAGAGAATATTTAGAAATTTATATTTAGGAAGTTTTCCTTTGTCCTTTCTTGTCAAGATCCTATCTATGAGCGATCTATTACAAGTCGATACACCGATTCATCATCAAGCCGAAATATTTGGTAATACTAAAATATTACTAAATACTTCAGCTTGAATTGTTAACTCGACGCATCAAAGTATGATATAGCGTGTAGTAGACTACTGTGATGTATGTCTAGTTTTCACGAAATGGAAACGATCCGAGAAAAATGATTTAACTTTTGATGAATGATTGATGTGCACCTATCATGTACACATACATGAAACATGACATTTTTGCCATAAAAGCGAAAGCGATGAGGACTACTTTTATTCTGTTTTCTTTTACTTAATATGACCGTATAAACTACATATAACTCATCCTTTCTTTTAAGTGCAGCTAAAAGGTTAAAGTAATTAAGATAATGTTACTCCATCACTCAAAATCAGGTAAACAGCTCAGAAATCATTTACATTTCTGAGCTATTAAACTAAGGCAGTAGTTTATTTAAACTTCTTTTTCAGGTGCTCCAAATAAAAACAAAGCAATGATGAAAGCAAAAATAATGAGAAGAATGACATCCGACGACAGTGACTCCAATGAAACGAACACAAGCAACAAAGAAAATATTGACTCTAACAAAGCTGCTGTTATTATACAAAGCCGTGAGTACTGTAGATTTTTAACAAACATGTGCTTGCTACATTCACATGGATAGAAATTTTATACATTTTCAGAAATTATCTTTTCTAGAATGTTCAAGCCATAATGATAAAGTAAAATTAGAAATAATATTATTAAGCTTTTAATTACCAAATTTATCTCGAGATGTGTTTTTTTTAATATGTGTTAGAAGAAACCAATGGGTTCAAGTTGACAATAAAATTGACATTGATTAATTATGCTTACGTTAACCGATGAAGTCGATGTTGCAAACTTTTTTAAGTAACTTTATACACCAATATAGGTAGATAAAGCTGAAAACAGTTATATGCTACTAACTTCGTTAATCTACATCCTTAGAACTTAAATACGGCGACGTTACTGCTGTACCAAAGGTTTTTTGGTAGAATAATATTTTTTGATTAAAAATCTAAGTAGGACGTTAATGCTGTTGTAGAGGAGGTTCTATTTTTTTATAGAAACAAATGATGGGACAAAATTTGACGTCGATATTTTTTCTTACATTCTACACTAATTCAATGCGGATTAGTGAAGTGAATTTGGTTGACAAAAGCGAATAGTTTCAAAGCACCTGTAGGGCTTCCGACAAGGATTACTGCCATTTACCGATAACAATCTGAATCGACTGCTTAACGTGCCTTCTGAAGCCCTAAAGTGCAACATTTAACCACTAGCCCCAACTTCATCCAAAATATTACGAGTATGACCTGACCGACATTATATCGTTATAACTATCAATGAATATACAATTGTACTAAACATTTGTCTATTTTATTCCATAACGTTTTCTATAGGTTTAATAAAGTCGTAAAAACTTATAAATGCAACGGGAAGTCCAATTTACATTCACTTAACTGATATTTCTAAAAGTTTAATGAACAGTGATTACGGTTAGTCACGCTACAAACCTCACGATACGGATACTATAAAAATGCAAGCTAAATTACATTTATTCTGTTGATTTATGTTACACTTCGATTTATTGTTCCTTCATTTTTAACTTCAACGATTGAATACGCGAATCATAATGAAATAAGAACGAAATGTAGCTCTCCAAGTGAAACCTTCTTTCGTTCTTCTTTTGGGTCAGTAGTTTTACGTGATCTGCATTTAAATAAACAGATGGACATACCAAAATTTATCTTAATGCTCATCTTGATACGTCCTGTTATTCTTCTTAGATAAAGAGAAATTTCATTTTGCATTTTTCCAAAACAGTCTTAGTGAGTTCCTATGTATGGGATTGTTCGTCCATTGGTTTTCCATCTTTGGAAAAATATTAAATAGCATTAAGGTAAAGAGAAGCTTTTTTTCTCCAAAAATGCAACATTTTATCATTATCGCATTTGATTTTAATGAATAATTTGAAGCAAAAATATTTCGATTTAACTAAGTGGCACACATATACAATTTAGCAGTTATTGTAACAAAAAAAAACAATTATTATTATCGGATTAATACTGCCACTGCCACCTTTTTTGGCATCATGCCTAATGGGTTCTCCCTGTATGTAGATTACTAAGGTTAGGCTTTAATTATAATAAGTGTTGATGTGTTCATTGTTAATTTTGAGTTTATTTGTGTTAAATCGATGCTTGTATAGATTACCGTGGGTATACAGCCCGTCGCAAGTGGGCGAAGGGTCGCGCGCCGCCGCCGCCGGCGCATTCCCCGCCGGCCACGCCGCATTCCCCGGTGCAGCGCTACTCCGTACAAGAACGCGCCGCGCAGCTCCAGACCTTCGCTGATCAGGTACACTTCGCATTTAAAAACTACGTTCAGTGTTTTCTTGCTAAAAAATATTGGCGCACCTTGGCGTTAATACAGATTTGTATTCACATATCTATTCAGATGTTTCGCATCTGTCGGCTATTCGATGAATACCACATTTTTTATGTTTCATAACTGACGAGCATGTCACGGTCACCTAAAGCTGAGTTGTCGTTGCAGTCAATGGATAAAAGATAAAGTCGTATCTGAAGTCGTATTAGATGCGTTGCTAGTCCTGAAGAGTAAGATGGTCGCCAGAATTTCATAAGCAGTAATTACCATCAGATGATTTCAGTCTAGTTTATCATGTCTACTCCATTAAAAACATACTAATTTATACTATTTAGAACATTAATGATAACTTTTTTAATATGTACAAGAATCCTCATTCCCAATCTTTTTTTTTATTATGAAAGAGTAAGAAACGGGCATGCCGGCCACCTGATGTTAAGTGGTCACTGCACCCCATGGACAACCACGTCCAATATCAAATAGAACAGAGGCTCTATTTAAGGATGGACGCGGATGCGTTCCTACTCTTGAGGACTAAGATGGTCGCCTCCAATAATGTATATCCGACGATCACATCTCCCCAACCGAAACACAATACATGAGGAACATGTTGCTTTACGGCGGGTTAGAAGGGGGGGGGGGGGGGCGCCCCGGGCGAGCTCTAACGGCTCTACCGCCTTTAAAATCTGACAATACTCCATGAATTTTCTCATGTGAACTTTACTAATCCGCACTCGACCAGTGTGGTAGGTAGGCAACGGTCTAACCTTTCTCATTCTGAAAAGAGATCTGTTCCCAGAAGTAGGACAGTGATGTAAGGATAATGATGATGCTTTGTGCTATTCCAGGTGCATGAGAGAAACCAAGAAGTACACAAGAACTTACGGCGGAATAAGCCAGGCATCAAGCTGAACGAAGTACAACGACCACCGAGTGATTATCAGGCGCCACCCGGCTTCTACTTACTGCCTGCAATCATGCGGGATCAGCCATCCAAAGTTGAACAGGAAGCTAGCAGATTATCTAGGTATGGCCAGATTCTCTAGTTGTCAAGGCATTTCTAACAATATTTGAAGAAATAATGATATTGTGGAGCAATTTTAGTACTGTATGATTTCAAATTAACACCATCACGGAATTTATATATTTACGTATGTAATACGTTGTTACTTGACTTGGTTCCTATTTAAGATTGGATGTACTTATTTATTAGATATAATTACTAGCAGACGACAAACGTGCCTATTATTTACTCTCTAAACGAAAAAAGCACAAGGCGGACTATCCTCAGCAGTAGCTACGCATCCTTAGGTAGTATTTTGACCCTACTTGACCAGGACTGACAGATGGTAAAACTGTAGTTCCACCGAAGAAGTACTCTCACTGCCCCCATAATCCGCCGCGAAGCAAACCCTTTTCTTGTATTACAAATTGCCATAAGGGACTGTGAGTAATGACTAATTACTGCTTACTAAAGGTTATTAATATATTTTTAATAATTATTCGGAATAGTTTTTTCGATTACACCTGGAAGGAAGTGTAATGTTTTGCGACTGTATATTATTTATATGTAAAAGTCGATAATTACGTATGTCACAAATTACAAAAAAGAAAAATTAACAAGTTAAAACGTTTGTCAGTTAAGTTTTTTTTCTTAATTTATTTGTTTTGTCATTTATGCCTTCTAATGGGATATTGGAACAGTCCATCGCCGGAATACTTCACCTGCGCGACGGCAACATGGAACTCTCCTCTTGTATCCAAAAAAGATATGTCGTATCTTAGGTTTGTTCTTAATAATATATATCTCTGTGAAATTACTATTGCCTTGTAGTAATAGTGTAACGGTGACGTGTTTTCAATAAAAGGGTCCGGTAATGCAGATCCACCTCGGAGCATCTAATGTTAGTCGACAGACTTTATAACGCTTGTTCTAAATAGTGTTGAATATGTTTACTACATATGTTTGTGGATTTCAGTAAAATAATTATAAGGGAGACGAACATCTTACTCCTCAAGAGAAACATTTCTGCACAGAAACTGTAGAACTTCTCTCTTCTTTTAAGTTGAATGTGGATGATAAAGAATTGCATTGATTACTTAATATCAAGTGGTCGCACGCTCGTATAGGACTCTAGCATCTTTTAACTTTGGAGGTGGATATTCATGAGTTGCAGAGATTTCTTGATTGGAAACCCGATCTTTTTTTCTAGTTTACAATAAAGACCAACTTTCCTTTTGTATCAAAAATATGTTTGCTTTAATTTCAGACATAACCACGAACCAAACTATCGCGACGAGCGCCACTTGCAGGCGAACCAGAACTGGCAAAACGCCCCGCGCGGTCGCCATTGTGGGGGACTCGTCAGGTACGATCAGTTGGACCTTAAACCATACTGGCCATAGACCAAAGCGTCACTGCAACAATAACAAAACCATAGTGATTTGAGACAAAAACCTTATTAAAGCAACTACGGAAAGCGAGGTAACCTGTGGCAGCTTAAGGCGTGGAGAGAAATGTAAAATCAAGTCCAAATATTTTATTTCATTATAAATTATACCCTACACATAATTAACATCATAGTTGTAAAAAAAGTGGTGTAAGAAACTGTGACGCAATGACTAATCAATTAGCCGAAAGCGTGTACAGGAAAGCACATACGAGTTATATAGGGTACCTGCGGCAGGTTAAGGCGTGAAGACGCTGTGATTATTTGTAAATTAAGGCGAAAGTGAGGCAACTGCGAGGAGTAGAAGCGGCTTGCGGTAGCTTAAGTAGAATTACTCTTTTATTTTTTAATTTTTCTCTTTTAAGGTGATTGTATAGTCTTAATTTGCGTGGTCTGTTACCTAAAAATAAGATTGTCTAAACTGGCACTTTTATGTTAGATATTTTTAACATAAATTTATCCAAACTGATCCTTTCATGTTTGTAAGGGAATAGATTTGTGCACAGTTCTTGATTTACATGAAAATAATGTGCAACGGCAAAGTAATTTTCATGACTCGGTCGTTATCTTGCTAATAAAAATCTCGAAATTGATATTTTCTAAACACAAAGTGTAGTTTATAATTAAACGCCGGAATACATCAAAAAAATTTGAAATATCTACGAGGCGCGTGACCGCGTGCTATGTTAAACGATTGGTCGCGGTCGCTCCACGCCACGGAACACATCTCATGACCTACGATACTGGTCTTAGATAATTTAATAATTATTTATTCTGTGCATGCTTTACTTTTGGAGAGAGACTAAACGGTATGATACTCATTGTAGCAAATAGAATATGACAAATAATAAATTATCGTAGTTCATATTATCAGGCGTTTTCTTACGGAAATCCAGGCTAAAAAGTTCTTAACCATAAATTAATGAAAGTAATTACGTCATTCTAAGTTTAAATTGATACCCTGGACGACGGTATTAAATTGAATTACTGGAATATTACGTTGCCCATCACTTTATTACTTGGTTGCTTAATTCGCTTAAGTAGAAGATTAATCTGTAATCTCATTTTGTACCATTATGTATTGCTTGTGTATTTATACGTATTTTAAGAAATCGATTAACATTCCCTGCTATGAAGAGCACGTTAAACAGTTGATCCCGGTTATTATTGATAGATAACCATTGTTAAAACTTGTTAGAGACACTGAAGGACTGTTTTAAAACATCTAACATAGGGAGATTTGCCAAAATGTATTGAAGTAGCGTAGTGAAACATTATGTAAACTTACTAAATTCGTAGAAAGAAGACCCATACCTAACCATAGAACATAAAAGGGTTGCAACTAATTACCCTATACTAAAATATTAAAGCTATAGAAGTGTTTAAGTATCTTAATTCCGCAATATATTTGATATGCATAAAACAAGCTTGCATAATTTATTTTCTGGGAAACTAGTATAATTGTTGTTAATTTTACAGAACTAGTTAAATTCATAGAAAATATGCATGTATAGATCAAACTTCAATAATAATTTCCTGAGCTCAAAATTTAATAAAGTATGCATTAGAATTGACAGTGTATACACATTTGTCAAGAATTAAATTATGAATCAAAAAGTAATTCGTTTAGCGGTTCATCATAAATGTAATTCATATGCAGTGAAATGGTGGCATAATGGGAAATTAATTCTAAAATTCTAATTAAAAATCGCTAGAACACATATTAACGCTTAGAATAGCGCTCATAAAATTTCTGCAACACGCAACTTGTTCTGAAACTGTCTCTGTTGATTGCAGTAATAAAATTATCGAGTTGGTGAAACAAACGCAAAAATCCGAGCTGCCTCCCAAACTCGTGTACAGTCCGGCTCACGACCCTGAGTCGGACCTTCGGAAGATACTCCGGAATTCACCGGAGATCCTGGCCACGCCCATCTTCAGCTCTGACGAGGATTACACGGAAGGTCCGTTCCGGTTCAAACAGCTACTAAGGCCGACTTTAGGCCCAACAGAGAGTTTACGGAAGAGGAAAGTACGGAACTCGTCTAGCCAGAGCCCCTGGATGTCGGATAGCTCGCAAGACAGTTCTAGTTCTAAACAGGCTGTATATAACAAGCGGAGGCCACAGATCTGCATGGGAGTTTATTATAACTAGTTTTATTAAAACCAAATATTGCCTTAATATTTCAAAAATAACAATGCATAAGTATTCATATTTTTATACATATATCAATCTAAAAACAGTTATTGCCGGTTACATTTACTAGCGAGGCAACCATCTGAGTCCGCAGGAGTCTATGCACGACGTCGGGCAGGACATTCGTCTAGTTCGACGTAGACCCATGGGCTGCAGAGATGATTTAACTACAGATGGCCTGCACGCTCGTTTGCTACTTTTCCAACATAGTAAAATAGTTCATTGTTATATTGCGCGACAAGTTGGCTCATGGTGCGCTTCTGATATTATTTTTAATACTAACGCATAATACTAGAAGGTGTCAATCAAATATACCTACTGTGTTTCAATCGATTATAGATGAAATTACTTTAACAAATTGAAACTTTTTTTTTTCGGTTTTTAGCTATTTTTCGCGTCGATTTTAAGTAGGATTCCCTTTCTATATGGAGTTGATTATAGATAAACTTTGCCGGCAGTAAACATTTATAATCAAGTTAACTGCGTGTTCATTTGCTACTTCTATATCATAAAAAACTTCGGACAGCTTCCGATAATTTAAAAGGAGCTAACGTAAACTTTAATTATATGATTAGTAAAATGCGTAAGCGTGCGTACTATAAAATTCCATAGCGTAAGTGTTTAATACGTGTAGTGTATAAACGTGTAAAAATATAGATTTTGTAGATAAGATGAATCTATTAATAAAGTATTTCGTTTTATTGTCGAGTATAGAATGCAATAGATATTTTTATTGTTAAGTAAAATCAATATGTGTACGTAAGCCACTTTAAATGTAGAGTAAATAAAATATACGTAATAACTACAAGAACGCCACTTAAAATGCAATTATTGTATTGATACAAAATAATTACGTTTGATGTGTAATATTACCAAAGTATTCGTAAAGTTCATAATGAGTTGTATTAAAGATTTGCTGGCACTTAGAATATTGTTATCTACAATATCACCCCTTACGAATGGTAGTAAAGTATTTCAAAATTAGAAAGAAATGCGTTTGACTCAGAATTAATTTATTATTTTTTTATGTATAACGTATATATAAATATATTCAATTATACGATAACATTTCAATGGTATGAATGTTCCAAAATAAATTGCTAATTTTATTTTGTTTCATATAACATTTTTCAATCTTAATTTCGCTTTGCTCATAACTTGAGTTTTTTAGTTTGGTCACTATGATTTTAGAGGTGTGGTATTTACGTGTGTTACACGTTTTCAGAAGGTGCTCATTATGATCTGTTTTAAATTATGAATGTTTTATAACTCATTCCAATGTAATACGTTCTGTTAACTGTAACTTAAGCATTTCTTTTGTCTAAAATGGAGATTTTACACAGATGTAAAATTAAGTATATTGTATAATTAATTTATTTAAGTTTTATTAATAATTACGGGCTCGCTATTAACTGTTGTTGAATATTGTAATGAAATATTCCGTATAAATATTCTGTGTGAAGTCCAATTTAATTGAATGATATCATTGACAAGTTTTGTGATAATGTGCCAATGATTATGCATAAGGATTCTAAGATAAGTAAATACTAAGATCTTGTTGTCTTCTTTAAAAATAAAGGATATTTCAATATTAAAACTTCGTATTAATGAAAATGCTTCTACCCAGCTTCATGTCAACGGCAATAAGTATTTCGTGTTAAAGTGGAAACATTTAAAAAACGAAATTAGTTATGAATGACTCGCTTACTCGATAAACCCTTTACTTACTTACTTTTAGGGGATACTCGGAGATAATCAAAGGAAAGCTACCTTTCTTAAGTTGGTTGGCAACTTTGGTTCCTCCTGGCCATGGAAAGCTTTAGAACCCCCTCTCACTCAGGCTGGAACACTGGATTGCGAAAAAAAGTACGACCACCATAAGTTGTTGTCTTCTAGGGTCGCATTCAATGACCGGCTAAAGCTTCTACTTCAATCGCTCAGAATACTACTTTACATCTGTGAACCCTGCTGGTTAGTAAGACAGGCGGAGATACTACTCCATAATATAGGTATTCACCACAATTCCAGAACTTTTCAAACAAATAAGTTATATTTTTGAACGGTGCCCAAGTTGCACAAGGGTAATGTAACAAAACAATTTCGTAAATCAAAACGACTCATTGGCCAATCCAATACTTCAACACACAAATACGTTACACGAACATAGTTTAAAAATCGTGTGTACGTTTATAATAGACGTTCGCAATCAAAACAAAATAAAAGCTCCGAGGTGTAGTTTATATCCCCGCAAGAGCAGACGGCACGCGAGAGTGACGGTTTGGTGACGTGGCGTGGTGACGGTGAGCGCGTGCCACGTGACCTGCGGCCCCGCGGCCGCTCGACGGCGCGCGCCCGCCGCCCGCGCGCACGTCCACAGCGGCAGCGCCGCCAGCCGCGCCGCGCTGGCCGCCAGCCCCGCCAGCGCCGCCAGCGCCGCCTCGCGGCTGCTCGACTGACACCCGCCGCATACAAATATTCCTATATTCTACCTATCTATTTCACGCGACGTTTTTGGATCGTCAATAAACTACCGACACAAAGATTCGGAAGCTTTTTCATTTTGGCGAAGAGGCAGCGAAAGATATTCCCAAATACATATCTTTTCAATTTTGGCATATGTCATTTACTAATGTAATTTCATAATATTAAATTAATAGAATAAATGGAGCTGGAGCCATCTCATAGTAATTCGTGAAGCAATTCTTGTAATTCGTAGAGGTGTGATTGATAGGTAGACAAGGGAGACTTTTAATGAGAGAGAGAGAGAGAGAAAGAGTAAGAAAGAGGGGGATATTTCAATTAAATTTAATAAATTAAATACTAGATAACTTACTAAAACTTTCGTACTTGTTGCTCCCACTGCGTTATGATCGTTTGCGATGATAGGTTCTGGTATTTTGTAGAATGTCTGTACAATAGCTAAGAAACTTTTTCATCATTAAATTTTTATTCTAAAACATATTGTATTACGGTAATAAATGTTATATTTTTCTTTTAAAGCCAAGAAATATATGAAATTTTTGAAAGGATACAACAGTTGGCAATCCTGGAACACCAAACCATTGTGCCGGTGTTAGAGTGAGAGAGTCGGCTAAACTGTACGTCTGTAAACAGGAATTGTACATTGTTAAAATCTTTTCGTAAAGTTGCATGCTTCCAGTTTGACTTGTATGTATAGCGTTTATGTGTACGTATTATTGTGCTTGTGTGTATTCAATTGCACGTTTGTGTATCTGTCTACGTACATACCGATGTGTGTTTGTATATTACTGGAGGCATGGGCGCATGTGTGTGTGTACGTATGCCTATCTATGTGTGTACACGCGCGTGCGCATTTGTGTATGTGCGTGTGAGTGTGTTTCCCTGTCTCTGCATGCGTGAAAAATGAGAATAAATAAAAGCGGACCTTGAGCACTTATGTAGTTCAATACAATTACAATTACATTAATTTTCAATTTTAATCACCCAATAATCCCTTCACTTCAAACAAACATGAAACAATATTTCTGTTCTTCTCACTTTTTGAAATTCTGACTTTAACGGATTCTAACAAAGAGTATTTAATTAACCACTTTTGAACATGTTTAAGATATAAAGAGTTATATTATGATCGAATTTTGAGCACAGATAAAACTAAAATTATTTATTACCTGGTCTCTTCCCATAGCGGGGGGCAAAGCGAGCGCATGCCCCCGTAGATGTAAATGCAGGTGCCTCTTGTGACATATCTCTGAAAGCGCTGCGAGGGGCAGTCCTAAACCAAGCGGGGGAGCCCCCACTTCACCCAGAACCAAAAGCGGTATTCTGTCCAAGTTCAGGTCTTCTTCACACAGCCTTTCCAGTGCTTCCAAGTCCATGTACCTACCTGAAAGTCATGTTCAGAATTTTTGTGCACACATATTACCTATTTATGTTATATTAAAAAAAAGGATGACAATCAGTATACATAGCATTATCGCAGTATATACTATATATGTTTTTGTTAACTATTATTTAATAACGTAAAAAAAGTTAATATGGCAATGTTAATCATGAAAATATTCATCATCGAAATATTCCATTGCGAGGAAACTGTCGCCCAAGGCAACGAGCGAGAAGAGCAAATGTTTAGACGAAAAAAATGTTTGATATTCCTTGGATAATGGTATCCTCGAGACGAGAAACTCTCTCCATATAAATGGGCCTTTATGCACAAATACATCCATTAATTCGACTCCAATTAGCCACTCTGCCTCTGCTAATTATGATAGCGGTGTATCGGCTGTTATAACACTTCGACTGAGGCGCCCATATAGTATTTTACATCGACTCACGATTGCAGTAGGCGGCACTAAACTGGACCTCTTTACTCTAGACTGGTGATGCGCCAACAATTCACAGAAACATTGTATTTTTAGCATCACTGTAGCATCCACGAATACACAGACGGAATGTCCGCCTTGAGCCTTGTAGTGCCGACGGAAACAAAGCACTTGTGTTCGCGAGTAATCCATACAGATTTGTATACACGGAAGGTGTGTGTACAAGCCGCAAGTGCGTTACGCCAAGTAATACCCAACCCAACAGTGTTGTACCCCGCAGGGAAAGTGTTAAATATTAAGGTCGCGCAAGATATTATTGTAAGGAATGCCAACAAAGCATTTGTGATCAACTTCAGGTCATTCTTATCACATTTAGGGTCAGTGTTACTGATGTGATACAGTGATACAGTGAGCATTAAATATCATCTAGAATACTATCCCCTATTTAACTTGGGAATCTATTCGACGATCTCATCTCATCTCAGCTCGACGTTGATTCAAACTCACCGGTAGGATGCACCGGAACTGGGCGGACACAGTCCAGCGGCAGACCCAGTTGTCTGCAGAGATGCTGCACCACGCCGAGTGGACTCGCCACACAACTGTATATCGATGGTAGGCGGTTCACGAAGGCTAGGGCTGTGGATGTTACATTTATCAAGGTTTAAAAACATTTATCAAGCAGAGACGGATGCAAAAGGGGTTCTAAGTTAGTCCTTAAAAAATCAAGACAGCCATGACTCTGATATCTGGCATCTGAATATGTCGCCTCTATGTCATCATGTATGGGTTTAACAATCGTAATTAATACGGGTAATGAATAAATAGTTCTGAAATGACCAATCTTAAGTACAATTTCAATGCTTATTGGAACTAGTAATAGATGTCTGCCCGCCCTCATAATCCACCTTAAAGCATTACTTGTGTTTCAGTTGAAGAGATGCGCTTGCCGGCTACACTTTGTACAATCTTAGTACTCAGGAGTAGCAACGCATCTACGTTCGAGCTCAGATAGGATTTCGGTCGTGTTTGTGGTTGTACGTGGATGTCTATGGGCTGCGACTACTTAACAGCAGGTGATTTTCATCCTCGTTTGCTACTCTTAACAAATAAAAATGTCTATGATAAAAAATTCTTCTATTTTTCAGTAATAATTTGGAATTTCCAAACAATGTACATATATAAGTTCCACTTGGCAGTGATTACTTGTTTGTTCTGCTTGACTTTCTTTGCGTACGTGGGATCCAAACATTGGGAAGTTCCAAAAGAAAATTTTCGAACAATTAGTCCCACGTTTGATCGACGCTACTACGTGATACGAGGTTCGATTCATATTTCGCGCAGAGAATTACTATTATTATTCCACGCGGCTAGCGTTCTTGGCACCATACCGCGTGGGCACGAACACCCTTTAGATTGTTTAGTTTAGGCTTTTATTATAATTTGTTTTAAAATTTTCACTATTGTATTTTAAATTTAATTTTTATATGAATGTAATTTGAACACAAACTTTTTATAGAATATTCAAACTTCCACATTGGTTTCTATGATACTAAGTAGGCGCTATAAAGAAACTTAAAAAAAATTAACTTGTACTAACATCCATCTTCCAAATACCGAGGATATCTGTGGTACAGCAGCATCCTTGTGACGCGTACGAGCCCTTCCAAAGGCTCCTGGTGGTAGAATGCACTGTAGTCTGTTAACCTGAAAAAAATACGTAGGTTTATAAATCTCTGAAGTATGTCTGCAATGACGCTATCACCTCACCTATTTTTGGTTTATAGCAGCAGTGTTATAATACTGATTTGCTGATATATATATATAGCATTTGTTTTTACATTTTTCTTTTAAATTATTAGGTTTCTGTTGTGGTTGTAAAAGAGAATGAGATAAGAGATTTGTATTATTTTTACGGTACAATACTAGCAATATGCTGTAACTATAATAACTGTAAAGGCTGATTGAAGGGTAGTAGACTTTAAAAGGACTAAATGAATATTAGAATACGTATGAAATTTCATTGACAAGTACACTATTTTAAAAGTATATATCTTTACAGAAATGCCACCGCCATTTCCAATATTGGCATGTCTGTCTACATTTACACAGACAAATTTATTTTTATGTACCAACCACCCATCAACTTCTCCGTAAAGCATTATTTGTGTTTCAATTGGAGAGATGCGGTTGCTGGCTACAATTTGAAGCGAGGCTACCATCTTTGCCCTCGGAAGTAGCAACATATCTATGTTCGAGCTCAGATAGGATTTCAGTCGTGTTTGTGGATGTGTACGTGGATGGCTATGGGATGCGACTACTTAACATCAGGTGCTTTGGATGCTCGTTTTTTACTCTTCTCACATAAAAAATAACCTACAGTATTTTGAGGTATTTACAATACCTTGACTATGTTACAAGTCTAACCCTAAGATTGTTTAACTTGAACTTTGTATAAAAATCTTCAAATAAGTACACTAAAAAGACATATTTATTCAGACAAATTTATTTTTATATACATATTAATAATATATCAACTATAGTTGTACAATATGTTGAGGTGAATGACTATGTTAGATATATAAATATATGTGTCTGCTGTACCCAAAAGTACTCAACAAAAACTTCAATTAAGTTATTTAAAAAGGTATAATCAAAACAATTTTTCCATCAGCTTTTTCTTCCTGATCAATCCGAGGCAACAGCATGCTCAAATTTGGTAAACTGCTTTTATATTGTACTTTTGATAATAAGTGTAAGTATGTACCTTGACAATATTTAAATATAAATAGTTTTGACAAATCATAATTATCAACACTCTTATCAGATTTTACAAAGACACTCGAAGCCATTATAATAAGTTGTCACTGATATAAAATTAAAGTAAATCACTACATTGTTATCTACTGAATTATTGATTTGCCTCAGCTCAATACTAGGAGCTGTAATCTTTTTTTTTTGTGAAAAAGTAAGAAACGGCCATGCAGGCCACCTGATGTTAAGTGGTCACTGCAGCCCATAGACAACCATGTCCAATTTCTAATAGAACAGAAGTTCTATTTAAGGATGGACACGGATGAGTTCCTACTCTTGAGGACTGAGATGGTCGCCTCCAATAATGTGCATCCGGCAACCACACCTCCCTAACCGAAACACAATACATGAAGAACATGTTGCTTTACGGCGGGTTATG